>FIZR01011518.1:0-52042 GCA_900060175.1 Ferrisia virgata
CCCAGCCCCTACGACGTGGACGTGTGACTAGGAGTTGAAGCAGGAAACGGATCCTACTCCCGTTTAGGAGCCTCTTTGACAGTTTTTATGATATTAAAAATTAATTACTACATTACAGTAAAAATTACTAAATTGTAATTTAAATTAAACTTCGTAAATAAATAATTAAACCACAAATCTGCGTTTGCAATTCTTAAAAACATTCAAGTGTACGTTATTTTTCAGCAAGTAGCTTCTTAAGTTTATCTTGTTGAAACTGATCTATGAAGAAAAAAATACACCGGGTTCATTCCATGGCAAAAGCAGTTCAATTTGACACCAAATTCTGCCACGATATTTGTCAGTCACTAGAACAAAAACAACACATCTTAGTATTATTAAACGAACAGTAAAGACCAAAAACACACTGAAAAAATTATTCAAATCAATTTATATTAAAATTTAAGTAACTCGAATAGTATAATTATCATCTGAATAAAACTATCAGCCTGGAGCATGAATCACACCAACTGATGTAATTCATGATTAAACATCCTTCAGTTCGATATCAGATAAGTAAAAAGCCAAATAGTAGGTAAGTTAAGAGGTAAGTAACACTTACAATTTTTAAACGTAATTATTACGTACACATGCGATTCCACAATTCAAATTCAATCTATTGCAAATCTGTAATCTGAAAAATTAAAATAAAACAAAAATTATTACTAAACGCGGATCACTTTTGCTCGAAAATTATAAAAAAAGCTCACGTAAATTTCTATCACCGATAAAATAAATATAATTAATCCATAGATGAACGCTAAACACGTAATTATAAACATTTCTTAGACGGACAGAAACGTATTAACGAAAATTTCATAATTAACAAAAATAAATGTCGTACACAACTTTACTATTAATTTTTCTACCCTGATAAATTTGATCTTCGGTCTATGAAATAAATTCTTTTCCATTTGACATCTCGTAAAACTAGCGAAGGACGAGAAAAAAAACGAGTCTCAGAAAATCGTCAAAAAGTACAAATATAAATAAAAAAATTAATTTACAATTCCGAACAAGATTTACACTTACCAGATGGCATAAATGAACGTTTTGTAATCTCTATCCCGTGAACTACAAGTAAACAGACAGCACCCCATCTTCTCAATTGATCTGAAAAAATGCCAGTGAACAGGTAAATAATGAAAAAAGAAGCGATCTGCAATGTTTTCATTTCTTGTTCCTTGAGAGAGGAGTAGTACCGATAGATATTGAAACGAATCGCTGAAAACACACACTAAAGGCACATCTAAGACACGTAATAAATTAACATGCAAAATGTCAATTCCCTAAATCAATTCCGAGAGGCAATAGGCACGGGACAGCTGTTTGTCAAGGTCAAAAAGGGATAAAACCTCGATATCTCCCTTACTAATTGACCTAGGGAACTGATTTTTGGATACGATATACAACTTTTCATTCTCAATCGATTAGTTACAAACCCAACATTTTCTATCGTCTTGGCCCTTCAACACCTTCCATTCTAAATTTGGACATGACTTGAATTTAGACCCGAAAGTAATTCCCTCACGAAAATATCAAATCCGTCGCCAACGTATCCCTACTGCCTAAATTTGACCGATTTTGGTTGGTATGGAGCTAAATAAATGATTATTAGTATTATCAAACAAAAAAAAAAAAAAAAAAGGAATATCTCGACATGGCCAAAAATGATCTAAGTGGTCTATTAAGACCCCAAAACTGATTTCGTTGATACTCTTCCTTCTCCCTTTATCCATTGTAAGTCGATAACCCGTAACAGCCTGATATTAATTGGACAATATGAAATGGAAAATCCAGGCTAAAAAGTAACAAAAACTTGCGCATAAAAGTACATATCTAGTCAATTTTCAAAATCGTTTATAGTTGAAATTACGGAACGAAAAAAAAAAGAAATTAAAAATAACTACACTCACCGAATCTAAGTACTTTGTAAACACGATTTAGAGTTGCGAGATCATCGAATTTTGGGCATATTCCTTCCTCACAAAATGATCTGAAAGATAAAACACATTTAATTAAAATATGAAAAATTAACAAACTCGTTCAGCTTCTTCCATCTTCCGTTAATTTTATAGTTTTAAAATTCGAACGAAAAAAACTAGATGAATCGCCTGTAAATAAAATAGTATAAAATACGCTTACTAGTTGCATTGGTCGTTAAGTCTTGCTGCGTTCTTAGAGCGTATTCCCCAGCAATGTCGCATGTTTTTTGAAATATTACCAGTAAACTGAAAAATTAACAATTTCACCTTCAATGAATTTATCGTTGAAAAATTCGAACCAAACAAAATTATTGGTCGTTAATCTTCAGTGTTCTCAGTCTATTCCATGGCACTATCGATGTTTTCGTTAGAAAAACAAGAAAAATTAACAAATTGGTTCAGCTAATAATTCTTCCACCTTCAGCGAATTTTGCAGTTTCAAAATTTGAGCGAAAAACAAATTATGTTTTGTAGCAGCCACAGTTTTCCCTCTGAATGCTCGTAATTGTAATTTATTGATTACGAACTGTACATGCAAACTCGGTGGGCATATTTACGCTGAGGAAGCACTATAAAACGCGATCTGCAACAAAGTAACAGGAAGCTGAATAACGAGTAATTTAAACACAACCAAAAGAAACAAAGAGTTTTATGGTCCTACTTCAGCGAAATCCATGATGTTCATTTCCATATAAACTGCAGTTGACTGGGAAGAATGGCAAGATATCTGCTCAATGCACAGCTCGCTCAAACAACTATCATCAGATTCGTATCCAGAAGTAGCATTGAGTAACGGAGTATTCTGAAAAAAAAAATAGTTTCTAAGAATTGATATTTTCGTCTAGAAAGAAGTTTCAGTTCAGCTAGATCTAGGTATTTGTTAATTGATCAATTAAAAAAAAATTGGCGTACGTAAATTTTTAAACAGAAAATTTGCCGAATTTTTCACAATAAAATTACTGTTAACCAAGAGATTAATATTTACCACCCCTTTCAAATATTACCTTCAACACAAGTCGTCAAAAATTTACAACTATAAACATTTTTAAAAATAATTTTAAATAACTGTTTTGACATGGTTTAAAATTTAGTTTTGCTTTCTTAAAAATAATGAAAATTTAATAGCTGAAGGGTAGGTAGTTAACTTATTAGAAACTAAAATCGAGAATCATACCATTTACTTTCGATGTGGTTCCGTGAATGTTGCATTAATATCTTCGCCACAGGCCACAATCTAAAAGATCAAGTGTTACGTTATTGTTGACCACGCCAACTGACTCAAACTGTAATAAAAAAAATACTTCTTGGGTCCCTTACAGCCTTTCGCGCACTGGTGCGATATAAACATGCGGTCAGCAGGTCGCGTTTCCTCCCTATTCCCCATGTTGTGGCAGTTCCATTTTTTAAATTAATTTTTCAGTTGGCATTTTTAAAATTAATTCTTTAGTTCATATTCCGATTTTCTAACGTTGATAAATTTCGCTGGAATTCGTCTTAAACTACGAACATGAGCACTCAGTTTTCCTGTTTACAGGTAGAAAGCTAAAAACCAGAAGTAGAATGATGAAAAACTGTTTACCATGTAATGTTTGAACTCTTGATTTGAAAAGTTGTAACTGCAACAAATAATATCAAAATTTAAAGAGCATGCGATTTTAGAAAATAAGAACAAGGAAAAACCAACAAAGTTGGCTGATTGAGGAACGAAACAAAAACAAGAATGAGGCAAAAAGCAGCAAGAACGGGAACAGAGAACCAACCAACATCAAACAAAGAATAGAAAACGAGAATAATATTCCAAAAATCGTGAAAAAGAAAACCAGAACAAAGTTTTCAAATTCTAAATAAAAAAACAAAATTTTTGATTTATGAGTATAACAAGAAAAAGGACTAAAATCCACTTACAACCAAAACAGTTTCTGAAAATTCAAAGTATGGAATTACGCCATCATTTTTTTCAAATATCAAAAATTTATTTTGATTTTTGGGGTAAATTTTGTCATTTATAGAGAGAAAATATCTCCTAGTATTGCCTTTTCAGCAAGGAAACGAATACTTACCTACAGAGTTACGACCTTGAAACGATTTTCGTATTAAACTAACTGCTTGGATGTAGCCTAAAACATCAAAGCAGATGCAACTCGATCAACATGAAATTTACAGGTATGCACGAAAAAGTCATATGCAACGGAATATGGCACAAAGTAACATCAGTGAAACAATGACGAAGTCCAAAAAAAACAAAACAGCAATAATAAATCAAAAAAAAAACCGCAAGAAATAGGTAATTCAAAAAATTTTTAATTACTTGCCCAAATATTTTGAAAATTCATAATTCATGTCCCAACTTCCGAGTTCCAGTTCTGGTGAAATAATTATTCAGCACGGCATATCACTACATAAAATTCACCAACAAATGCAAACAATGAAAATCGTAAGAATAACAATCAAAACAAAATACACGAAAAAGGATAACACCAATTTTAATGTTCACCAACCCGCGGACTGAACTGAATCACTGATCAGAAATTTGCACCAAACATAAACGGATAACTGGACACTGACTCATCGCAAGTGATAACCTGATAAGCTCCACCCCCAAACCACGAAAGGCACTACAATGTGAAAGAATTTATCACATACTACTTCACACAATTATAAAAGAACTCGCTTTCATTGTTCAATTCTAAAGCGTTATAAATTTTTATTACCCACTACACAAATGCTTGTTTATATTATCCCATGCTGAGCTCTATTATATTTTGATACAGGTGTAAAATTTATATTGAACCATTGTTCTATTTCAATACAAATGTTTATTATAAAATTTAATGGTCTATGCCGACATTCTTATTTTTATTATCTCATACTGAGCTATTATATTTTTATATAGCTATTTAAAATTTATTGATCCATTGTTTCTAGGTTCGATTCAAAAGCCACAGAGTTATTTTATTAATTGTTTTTCTCAAGAGCTAAACATTTTTTACCTAAATTTAATCCCCAAATTACAAGCGGCCACATATATGTACGAGAAACAAACTCAAAAAATAAGAAAAACTGACCAAAAAAAAGTATTTTTGAGGCTGAGAGGGAGTGCTATGAGGCTAAAAAGTTGAAACCCCCAAAACAAGACTTCTGTCACGTACATGTTGAAGTTTCGTTCCAACACCAATGATCCGAAAGGAAAGGCAAGCATTTTAAGCATCTTTTCATGCAAGTGTATTTTTGGTTGGAGTTTTTTGTACTTCATCTGATCACCTATTGACCTATCGCAACGTTACTTGATAAAAAAATTTGGTAGATGAAATTTCGAAATTTGTCTTCGAAAAGAATGAAAATAAAGAACAAAGATTTGTTCTGTTTATGCAGTTTTCGTTTCAGTTCTCAAATTTTTTGCGTTCTTCAGCGTTTCTAAAGAACGTTTGCGTTCCGTTGCTAAATCTACATACCAAATTTCAACTTTATTGCTCAATTTGGAATGGAGTTTTGCGCGGAGTAAACTCAAAAAACAAGAAAAACCAAATCTCTGGGCTGTCAAGAGCAGGACTGCTGACCGAAATCACCAAGGTTCAGCTTCATGGTTACGGTGAATGGTTAATGATTTTTCAACGCTTATGGGTTTCAAGGTTCGGGTTCGATGTGATGGTTAATGGCTAATACAAAAAAAAAAAACAAAGAAATTCATAGATCCAGATTAATATTCATTATTTTTATTTTTTACTTGAAGGGTTGATTTAAAAAACTTCAATCGGAATTTTTATTGTTTTAAAAAATTTTTAGCCATGTTAGTTCCTTTAAAGTTTCTGAAGGATCTCTCGAAAACGACTGAATGGAATTCAATGAATGAATTTAGTAGAATCAATTACAAAAAATTTTTTTAAGATTTAGGTTACGGTTACAAGCTTTGGGATTTCGGGTTCAAGATCATGGTTACTGTTTAGAGGTTTTGAAACTTATGGTTATAGATTACGGTTCTGGTACATTTCCAAAATTTTTCGGTTGTAAAGAGGCGCACTTGCTCTGAATAATCAAAACCTCTGAAAGGAAATGAATAGCTCCCATTAAGTCTACATACCAAATTTCAGCGTCCTAGCTCAATTTGGAGGAGAATAGGAGAGGGACAGCCATTTTTTGTGGACAAAAAGAGAAAAAATCTTAGATTGGCTCAAAAAGGAACAATTTTTGCAATCTCAACGAGTCAGTGCCTCCTCCTCCAAATTTGGTTACAACTGAATTTTGATCCGAGGTTAAACCCACTTCAGAATATCAAATCTGCCGCTAATGGAACCCTATTTCTCAAATTCGAACGATTTTGGTCTGTATTGAGTTGAGCAAATGATTTTTAGTTTTAGGGGCAAAAAAACTTACATGGTCAAAAATGATCGCAATGGTCTTCAAAGAAACCATCCAAAACTGATTTTGTTGCTTGATTTTTAAGACATTCGATTGGTTAACGGGTTTGGTTTACTGATAAGCCGAGGTCCTTTTTAAATTGAACAGGCTATAAGTATTAAGTAGGTAAGTACAATATTACAACTGCAGATAGCGCTATTAGAGCATCTAGTTTTCAGAATTTATTTTTTTTTAAATTAAATTTAGATTTTGCAGGCTCATAATTCAACTTTCAAAAATTAATTTATCCTACACTATTGAGATGAAAGCTCAACTTCTCATGAATGTTTTAGATCTAAGTACATAAATGTTATTTGGTACAAGGAATCTAATAGAAAGATTTCCACATAACGCCGTCATTTCTGTTGCAAATTTCTCAAAGGATAATTGTAATTTTGTCGATGAATTATACACATCTGAGCTTGGTAGATCCACCTCCACCACCGCTAACAGCTTCGAACTAACTTATGCTCAAGAGTATAATGAAAAATAAAAAAATATAGGTAACGAAAATTGATGAACAGAACTTTCCACCCATAATTTGGTTTTAAAATCTGCTTATTGGTGGATAAACACGCTAAATTCGGTGACGAAATTGTTGAAAGTCAGTTTCACCTTCATTATATTTTCAACGCGTTTGAAGTTCGTGTCGATAAGACAACTTGGAAAAATCAAATCAAAAATGAAATATTTACAAATTTTGATGGTTGCGATATGTTTCAGTGAATTGCTATGCTTGGTGAGTTATTCGTTCAAAGTATTTATCGTTATATTTAGTTTTTTCCAAATACCAAACTTCGGTACTAGTGTAAAAATAAAGTATAAAATCATGAAATTATTTTTTAGGGTAACGATAGCGATGAAAGCGATGATGATGATGAGCCATCGCTGGTGGATGATTTACCGGTTCTTTCCGTCAAAACTATTTACGAATATTTAACGGAATTGGTTGGTTTTAAAATTACAAATGAAATATCTACTTATTATGATAAATTAATTTTTTAAACAAGTATTCATTGTTTGTATATGTATTCAGATGAATTCGCCAAAAGAAGATTTAAATGAAATGGCCAAGAATACATTACAAGTAAAAAATGAAAATAATTACATATTCTCAGTTACAATAAATGCCCTGAATTGTTTCACGTATTTATCATTATGTGAATAACTCAATTTTGTTAACGATTTTCTCAATGTCTTTATTTTAAAGCTACGATCATGATTTGAAATATCCATAACTAATTTTAATTTTTTTTTTCAATACGGTCGTAGAGTCTAAAGTCACAAATGAGCGATAAATCGAAACAATATGCCAAGGTAAGAATCCAATAAATCAACATTGAACTGCATTTTATTTTTCTACCACAGATAGATTTTACTTGCATTAATTACTTCAGCTATTTTTACATCGTTTTCAATTGTTGTTAAACAGTTGACATTGAATGGATTACGACTTGCAGTCAATATGGGTGTCGCTGGTAGCGCATTGCGATCGAAGAACGTATGATAAAGAAATATTTTCACTCCTTAATGTGTCTGTTTTTTGTTTTTTTTTTTTTAAATCTTAATGCTGATTAACTCACCCTACCAACAATCGTTTTCATCAGGAATCAATGATTATGCAATTATGGAATCTTATGGTGTCTTTGTTCTATAATGTGAGTCATTTTGTTTAATTTGATGCTTTAGGGATTAAGATAATTTTTTTTTTTTCATAATCCGATGTTTAGATATTATCCTGGTTTGGTTTTGGAGATCAAAATATTAACGAAACGTGTACGATAGGAGCAAAAGTAATCAATTTTTACCACGAATATTCAGATTGTTACTTACGTACAGATGGACAGATTCTTCAACATGTATCTACCAATTAACTACTGTTTTTATGACTTCAGAAAAATATAAACGAATCTAGCGCCGATTCATACAACGAAGAAGACGTCGTCTTTATGATTTCAGCATTACAAAATCAGTTATGCGAAATTGATTGGATTTTACAGGAAAAACATGCCATGATAAAGGTATCTGTAACAAAAAAATTACTATTGTAAAAAAAAACTATTAACTAATACGAATACATGCTGAAAATGATGTAAATTTTTTCGTAGTATACAAGAGAAAACTCGATCGCAATCAGTGAAAAAGTATTGGATAAAATAAAAGAAGAAGTAAGCACAAAAGAAATGATCAGATTATAAAACTAAATTCGAGTCTCTCTCTGATGATAAGATTCAGGTCTAAATGACACTTGCATTTAATACAATATTTTGGTCATTTTACAGAATTTCTTCGAAATAGAATATAAAAATAAATTAGAAAAAAGTATCGAATTATTACAAAAGGAAATCGACGAAGCTAACAAAACACAAGAAACAGGAAACGAAGAGAAACCTGCGCTACAATCCTAAGACATTATAAAGTCAACAATTACATTATTTATTTTACCACGATGCATTGCGTGGCTATTTTACTGAAATAAAACGCATTTTGAAAAAAAATTCTCGAACCATTTAGTATGCTGACGAAGTTCAAAATGTTCGTTTGTCCTTTTCTGCGCTATTGCGTACAACTAAATCATATTTTGGAAGGGTCGTGGTGTTGAAAGTACAGTCAACTTCCTTTAAAGACTGAATTACTTCAGTATTCCTCGTACAAAATTTTTTATTCCACAAGTACAAAAAGATGAAAAATATTTTAAAAATTTTTCAAATATACGTTTACCTTGTGTAACATAATTCGAATATTCCTACAATATCGTATGAATTATTTTTCGAACAAAAGTTTAATTTTTATTCAAATAAAATGATCGTGAAAAATAAAGGTTTTTTTTCAATTCATTAAAAGTACTCGTCAGTAGGTCGCTAACTACCTGAAACAAACATTGATATGAATTGAGGACTGTTTTTCTAAAAATCAAAAATTTATGCTTCCTTGGAATATTCTAGATTCTTCGGCTAAATTTATCGTGGAAAAATCATCCAAAACAGCTACGACTTATCGTAAATTGCGAAAAAAATACGTCAAAACATTTTGGTTCAAGATATATGGACAATGAGCAAACAAGGAGGACTTGAAAACTGAAACTCCCAATCGGTATATTTTCAGACGCCTACAGAGCCTACGAATGAAATTTCAGCGTTTAAAATCATTTTCTATGTAGGTTGTGCCTGGGCGTATCATAAAATTTTATAATATGAAAAAAAAATTTCAACTCGTACATCTTTTACTAGCTCCCGAAATTGAGAAGTCATAATTTATTGAATATGTCTCATATTTTTTAATTTATTATTATGACCTGGCGAAACGTGCTCGAGATTCAATTTTTTTTTCTGTTATGCTAGACACTTGTAAAATTCTCAAAACAAAGGAGTACTCACCAGGTACATGAAAATTGACCAAAAATACAGTCATTCTACGTATTTTTTTTTTTTTTTTTTTTTTTTTAAAAAAATTGACCAAAAATATGGAAATTCTACGTATTTTTTTTTTTTTTTTTTTTTTTTCAAAAAAACAATTGATGGTTAGTTTATGAATTTTTTCAAATTTTGAAAAATCGATTTAATACTAAACTAAAGGTAGCAGATCACGAATACAAGCACGACGTTAATTTTTCATTCAAGGGCTTTGTTCCACAGATACGCTCGCAAACTTCTTTATTACTATGGGCTCACTCAAAATGACAGCTGAACACGACTCGGAAGGGTATAATTAGGTACTGCAAAATGAAAAAATTCAAAAATTGAAGAGAAAAATTTTTACTCAAAAAAATACAACAAACCTTGCCACCCTCAGAACGCCACAAAAATAATTGTTTAGCTGGTTTTACGGTCTGTCGACCTACTTTTTTTCCCCGCAAACTAAAAAAGTATTAGCCCAGCTCTACATTAATGAAAATTGATCAAATTTTGATATTCTGAAGTGAGGATGATCTCGGATCAAAATTCAGCAACGTGTAAATTGGGGGGGGGGAGGTGTTGAGAGGTCAAACCGCGTGAAAATTGTCCTTTTTTGAGGCAAACGATAGACATTCATAACATATCCAAACATTAGCCCGCTAGGTCAATTAGGAGGGGAGATATGTGGGGTTTTACCCCTTTTTGATCATGAAAAGGAGCTGTTCCTCCCCTATCATTCGTGCAAATTGAGCTAGAAAGTTGAAATTTGGTATGTACATTTAGTAAAGTCTCTAGATGTTCGTTTTGGGCGTCTCGATTTTTCAGCCGCATTGCAGCCTCCCCCCTCCATCCCGGTAACTCCGAAAAAATTGTTTTTTGACGGGTTTTCTTTTTTATTGAGTTTGTTTATTGTTTATCTCCCCTCCCCTAAAATTGGGGTAGATAGTTGAAATTTGGTATGCAGGTTTAGTACAGGTCCTGGACGTGCCTTTTGGTGGTGTCGAAATTTTAGACCCTGACTGATATCGACAGCAGATTAAACATATATGAGTAAAGATGACCTTGAATTAAAATTGGGAGAGGGGGTACTGAGGGTTGAAAATTGCAATACACCTGCAATTCAGTTTCCTAAGTCAATGGAAGATATGGAGCTTTCCCGCCATTTAGACTTGGAAAAAAACCTATTCCACTCTGATTTTCTCTTAAAATTTGAATGAAAGGGTTCAAATTTGGTATGTAGGTTTGGTAGGGGTTCTATATTTGACTTTTAGAGGTTTCAACTTTTCAGGCCTATTGCACCACTTCGCATACCCCAAAATGTACTTTTTTGCTAAAATCTTCTTTCTGAATTTATTTAGGAAATTGAAATGTGGTATGTGGCCCAGGCGGAGTTTGGGGGGTTGGTAAGGGTGGAAGCCCCCCCCCCAGCATGGAAAAGTTTCCCCGAGGGAAAAAATTAATTACTCTGCCCCATAGCGGCCAAAATTGCTGAAATTTAAAATTTGGCTAAAACTCGTCGATTGTATTTTTCTATTAAAGTTTCAACGGTCCATGATCCAAATTGGGAGAGGTCAATTTTTGGGGATGGGAGTAAGATGGGATGAAAAATCGAAAAGTGATAAAGTTTCACTGCCAATCGATAAGAAATCAAAGGAGCTATGACATATCTAAAAATTAACTATTTACGTCCATTACAGCCCAAAAAAACGGTCCATTTGGGCCATTTTACGAATATTTCAACAACTGGTCGTACTAAATTCATCTAGAAGGTTGAAACTTTGTAGGTAGTAGACACTAGTGCCCAGGGTGTGTCTTTTGGGACTCTCGCTTCGCCATCCCTAACTCATCCCATTATATATCGACAAATCCTTTTTTTTCAACATTTTCGATTAATTGTTCATCTCTACAGGTCGCCCTAATTGATCTAGCGCCCTTGAAACTTTGTACACAGGTCGGAGAGGTATGCAAGGTGTGCCTGGGGGGGGGGGGCAGGGTGTGCCTGGGGGGGGGGGGGTTCAAACATTGCTGTCCAAATAGACCCCTTATACAGCCCCGGAAAGGGAAATTTTTTCCGAATTCAACGATAAATACGCATAATCCTTATATATATATTTCTGTGGAATTTTTTTTCACCGTCAATTTTTACGCGACGATGACGACGAGATTAAAGGTCTGCTATCTATTTAAAAGTATACCTTCGCTTTTTTCCAAATTTATATTCCAATCCGTGGTAATTCATTATCGTAGGAAGAAATGCAGCGATTAAAAAGTGTACCATTCTAAAATATCGATATGATGTATTCAAAACCTGTACGACGAATTGGGTACGTGAACAACAAGGTTTTATATAAAGCGCAAAAGTCGCGTAATGTTTTTATTTTTCAAATATTTTATTTTTTTAACTTTATTTATTTCATATTTTCTTAATTTCTTTCATTTTTTATTTTTTTTGTCGTATAATTATTATTGTTTTTTAATTTTTAATTTTTCAGTTTTTCTGATTAGATATCCTTGTCAACATTTCAACATAAAGTGCAAAAATCTTTCGTGGCCACGTAACTCCAAAAAGGTTACACTTTCCAAAAATGACCCCCAGTCCTAAGTCATATCCATGGTCAAAATATGCATTTCTGAAAGTTTCAGCGCCAATTTTATGAAATTTTTGAAGGGGAAAACAGGATTTATAGTGGCATTAAATTTCAATACTTCCATCAGTTTCCAAGATGTTTTGAACATTTTTCAAAATTTTAAAAAGATTTCAAAACATTTCTAGCCATTTGTATGAAATTTAGCATACATGAAAAAATTGGGCGGGGGAGGTGTTAATCTCAAATCTGGTGGAGGGGCTTAACTCCACATGCCTTAAATTCGCCTATGAGTAGAAGTCCTATATATGCTTTTAGGCGGTTTCAGCTATTCATTCTCATATTTTCCTGTATCCCTATCACTGTTGAAGAAAACATCTTCCAGATCGGCCTTTTATTTTTATTAAACGAAAGGACAATTCGCATACCACCTTTTCTTTAAGAAAATTAGGCCTGAAAAATCAACGCATTGCGATGCTTTTTTTTTAAATACAAACAAAGATGGTGAATTTATGAAAAATGAAAACTCATAAGGTTAATGTTTTCACAGGCTTTGGATAAATTGTTTTTTTTTTTCATTTCGAAAAAAAATAATACAATAAGAAATATGTAGAACAAAAGGAACCGGCGCTTTTGGTTGAACAGACGGGCTTTTTGCTAAAAAATATCATTCAATTTTGATTGTAACATACCACAAACTTTCTTAGTATAAACATTATAGATCTCGTTCGATGAACTTTTATTCGAGTGTTGAAAAATTTTCGCAAAGTACATCACCGTAAACGAATTTTTTCTCTAATGAACATATGCTAACCTTGAATTGCCTTTTGGTTTTTTTTACCGTAGACCCAGACCCAGACCCAGACCCACAGACTACCATACCAATCAATGGTACGTGTTCATTTAAAATGTAAATTACATTTTTGCCAGCCACATCACAGGAGCGTACATTCATTCCAACACATCTTACACGTGACATTTTCGTCGGATAATTTAATCACGCTCATCGATAAATTTTACCTTTGTATTTTCTTTAAAAATATTTTAGATTAAAATCTGGGACAATTAAAGCCACAAAATTCTCTCGTCATTTGCTTCAGTCGTATAGCAAAGTTTCGGTTTACGTTGGGTAGAACATCAATTTTAGGTATTGTACCACCACACGCAGGTACACTGTAGGTAGGTAAAGGTATAGGTAGATGCAGACATGTGACACTTGTAGCATATTTGTCATAATTAAGAACGGAAACCTATAGAATAACTTTTCTGTTGTGACGTCATCAGGCTTAATCGCGCAATTAAATTACATTCTTCTTTTCTAACTCTTTTTACCCAACACGTAATCCAGAGAACTTACGAACATTTTGCAATTTTACTCGCGGCTTCTACGTAATATCTACCTGGTGCCTATTTGATAGAAATGCATTCGAAAACATTGGTGATTTCGATAATTTACATATTTTGTTCGTCGCTTATTACGATTAAAGGGTTTCCTAAAGAAAACAATGTTCGCAGTGAACGATTAGAACCACGAGGTTTGGGTGATTATGTATCATCGTGGTTTTGGTCTTCACAGGTGGGTGTAATTTTATACACAAAAATATACATTACATTTACCATACCTATCTTAATAATATTTTCCAATCCCTATTGCTCGGTTTCTGACTTCTATACTTTCGTGTAACGTCTAGGACGATAAAGACGTACACGCAAATGTACCGATCGTTGATTCTAATTATAAAAAATTGCATATTTCGAAGGTACGTATCTTTGCCAAATGCTATAATATTTCTCCTAACTACAACAGGACCTGTAAGAAAAATCATACTACTTTATTTTTCATCGTATTACATCAGAATATCAAGGACAATGGTGTACCTGACGATGATAATTCTCATTCTCGTGATAATGTTGACATGTCAAAAATTCTCACTCAATCTATCGATTATCGTAATCTGCAGTCGAAGGAAATCGAACCCATGAATGAAATTCCCACCGGATTCCAATCTGAAAATTCCGAAAAAATTTTAGAAGAATTACAAGAAGATGTAAGAATACATTCTACTCCTAAACAATCTGAAACACGTATAGAAAATCGAATTGAAACTTTTTTTTTGCATTTTAAAATTTACTCAGATTCAAAATATTAACGATGAAGAAAAAAATGAAAGATTAAGTTTATGGAAGGTAACAGTAAATCATAAATCATGCTTGTAAAATACCTTAAATTTTTGAAAAGAGTTTAATTCATTTACTTTTATTTTAGAGTTTAACCGACACAGTTTCTAAAACTTCTGCTCCTTACGTTCAGGTTTAATTTGTACATTATGATTTTGATATCCATTCGAAGGAATTCGTCGAATGAATAATTTTTCTGATTCCATTTTCAGGTGGTGTATAAAAATGCTCGTCATATTATAGACATTGGAGCGTATGGTTCTTCAAAAAGGGTAAATATCAACTATTCATTCAAAGCTTTATTCTTCAATTTAATTTACTAAACGGTGATGTTGGGAGTTGAATACTTTCATGTGAGAATGAAATATCAATAATTCGTCTGCATGGATCTGCTTGAGATTTGAGTCGAGTAGCAGCTTGTTATGTAAATTGAAATCATCTGTAATGAGTGAAATTAAAATATAATTAAAATTTCACTTCCTGGTAACTAAATTGTGGAGAAAGATTACATCTGCATTGAAAGAAGTTTATATTTTTTAAGTTAAAAATTATTCCAATTTATGACGTAAAATTTGGAAAAATTACTCTCCTCCTTCCACTAAAAAAGATCCACATCGATTAACTTTTGAAAAAAAAGGAGAGTTACCTTGTACTCTGCCCTTCTTCTAAAAATCCTAACTGATGCTAAAAAAGCGATAATTTCAAAAATGTTAAACATAACAAAGGACGAAGGATGATTTCAAAACAAAGATGAAAGATTTTAAACCTATATACAGGGTGTCCTAAAAAGTACACATTCAATTTTCTCTTCAATCAATCAAACATGAAGGGTGTATTTCGATTCGATTCATCAATAACGGCTCTTTTTTAAAATTTTTTCCAAAAAATTAAAGCTACCAACTGAAAAAATTTAAATAGCAGTTAGAAAACTTTAAATACTCATTATTTCTCATACAAAAAATTTGTTCTCTTCGTAGTAGAAAATAATTCGTTTGAAAAGCTCTTGTATAATCCAGATTTGGATTTTTTCCAATTTCACAATTTTTTTTGAAAAAGTAACAAAAATTTAAAAAATGTAAAATTCAAGATAAACCGCACCGATGCGCAGGAGCGTGCTCAGCAATTTGGAGGCTTCGTGCCAAACTTGATTAAATGGGCCTTTTATTCTTAACACTCATTCCCATTTTTTATTTGATACTTTTTTGATCGTACAGTGAATGGTCATAATTCAATCCATGTCTCATTTTTATGTTTATTTTCGCTTAAAGATATTTTGAAAATTTATTCGAATGCAGCGCTAAATATATATTATAAATTTTGAATTTCTTTTAGGGTCAAATTTCTACCATTTTTCAATGTTATTGATCAAACATTACGAAAAAATGTCAAAAATTAGATGACAATTGACGCAAATTGTGGAAAAATCGTTACAAATCATCGAAAATTGAGTAATGAATTAACAGAAACAAGTAAAAATTTATCAAAGATCATTAAAAAATATTAACAATTAGGTAAAAATTTGACAGAAATAGTTTAAATATGTAGAAAATTGATCAAAAATCGGGAAAAAGTATTGAAAAAGATGTAAAAATTGAGTAGAAAGCTGACCAAAAATGGTTAAAAAGTGCCGGAATTGATCCAATATCACGAATACTGCGCATTCACAACCCATTTTGGTTGGACTTATGCTTAATTTTCAATTATTTTTAGAGGTTTTTGGTCAATTTTCAGCATTATTTATACATTTCTGTCACTAATTGACCCAATTTTTGACAATTCTTTTTATATTATTCGCCAATTTTCATTGATTTTTAACAATTTTTTTAAAAATTTTTATAAATTGATTGCAGTGCAGTTTTCAAGTATTTTTGTCAATTTTTCATTCCATTTTTTATACTTTTTAACGATTAATTTTGTAATTTTAAGTCAACATCACTCCAGTTTCTAACATTTTTTCGTAATATTTGATCAATTTTCGATGACATTCAACAATTTTTTTAATATTTTCGATCAATTTTCACCGGTTTTTCAAAATTTTTTCACATCGTTTTCAAAATTTTTTCGTGTTTTTTCAACAATTTTTGATCAATTATGCGCATTTTTAACTCACTTTTGTCAATTTTTTACTCATTTTTTAATGATAATTTCTGATTTTTTCGTATTTTTAATCAATTATTACCTGTTTTTCAACATTTTTAGTCAATTTTCTGTATTTTTTTTAGCATTTTTGTCAATTTTATACCCAGTTTTCATGTATTTTCAACGATTTTTCTCATATTTTAGGTAAATTTTCACGTATTTTTTCAACATTTTTTCGCGATTTTTGATCAATATTGGATGACTTTTGACAATTTTTTCAATAATTCAGGTCAATTTTTACATCTTTTTCAGCGTTTTTGCGGGATTTTTGATCAATTTTCTGCATTTGTAACTCATTATTGTCATTTTTACAATTTTTTTTTTTATGATTTTAGCGATATTTTTCGTTACCAAGATAATTTTTCTGATCAATTTTATGATATTTTACAAATTCTAGTCAATTATTTTTTCGTGATTTTGGATGACTTTTAAAGATTTTTCCCCATATTTTTGGTTAATTTTCTGCATTTTATATGCATTTTTGTCTATTTTTTTCCCTATTTTCAATTAATGTTTACGATTTTTTTCATAATTGAGGTCAATTTTTACGTTATTTTCAACATTTTTTCGGGATTTTTAATCAATTTACTACATTTTTAACCTGTTTTTGAAAAATTTTTTACTCAATTTTTGATGATTTCGATTTTTTTTTAATTATTGAGGTCCATTTCCATATTATTTTCCAACTATTCATGATTTTTTATCAATTTTGTGCACTTTTTACGAGTTTACATCAATTTTTTACCCAATTATCGATGATTTTTAACGAACTTTAAAAACAAGGATCTGGAAAAACTCGAAAAATTAATTTTCCACCATGTTTTTTGCTCATAAAATAATCTTTATTGGATGAAATTTTTTTTTCGTTTTATATCCCAAAATACGTAGTTATACACCATTTTTTCGACTTTCACTCAACTTCGTTTTGTTTTTTTTTTTTGTAATTTTTGAAATTTCATTTGAGGCAAGTAAAGCACAAACTTAAAAATTGGAAATGCTACTTTCTTTAATTACGAAATTGTTATATGAAAAAATTAGAACACTTTATTTTTAGGGTAACTCACACCCCCTCTCCCCATTGGCACACAAACTTACAGGGGTAGCACGCCCATGCCAACATGTACCTTCAGGGAATTGAATCCAAACGTAGGCAGCCATTGTATTCAATATTTTTATGAAAAAACACTTTTTGTACTTTTTAGGACACCCTGTATGTAAGCCAAAAAATTGCTGAATCTTTCTTGAAAGCAGTACTCATACCCTATATCAAATTTCAGTCACCCAAATCCTTTCTTTCAAGACGTAACGAGTTTGAATACCGACTCCATTAATAACACCTTTCATAATCTGATAATTAAATATTACCGTAGGGTCGTTGTTTAACAGAAATGGTGAATCCACTAGGAGGACTTCTTGGAATGGTTAGTTTTTTTTATACAACTAATTTTAGAAAGTCGTCATAAATTGTACCATATTTGAATTTACCCATCAAAATATTAAAATCATTCAAGATCTTCAAATTACTGGGCTTATTCGGAGGAAATTCCAATAACGCTGGTTTATCGCTTCTTGGACTGGGAATGCCACCTGCGGCTCTGTCTTCAAGTCAAAGTAACGCGAATGCAAATGCACTTGCTGCGCTTGGAGTAAGGCTATTCTGATTTATAGTCACGACGATGACATTTGTAGTGAATTATCATATACCTTTATCTATGTTCTTATTAAAAGGGTCTTACCGGTGCAAGTTCCCCTGGAGTTAAATTTGTTTCTTTGCAAGATTTAGCGAATATGGGAACGGCAGCGATTCAGCAACCTCCGGTACGCACCTCTACTCCATCTTTATATTTCATTCAATCTTTCAACTATATTAAAAAGAAAACAAAAACAACATCACATTAATTTCATATTAATAGAAAATATTTTGTTACATTTTTTCTCTCAGAATCTTGGCGGTGGAGCTCAATCTTTGACAGCAATAAGCGATTTATTAAGATTGGGAGGCAACACACCGCAAGTGAGATTTTCATTTCTGTCTTCATCGTGATTGATTTTCATGATGACATAAAAATCAGAGTCTTTAAATGCATGAACTGATACGTCTATGACTGGTTTTAAATGTGTTTTAGGGACAGTCCAACACTGGATTAGACATGAACAGCACGCTTCTCGTAGCATTGCTCATGAGACTACTCACCAATGGAGGAGTAATTAAAAGCTCTTAATATTTCGATACTTGATAAATACGTAACTCGTTCTAAACATGCAGATATTCAACCGAGTTCTTTTTTTCTTTTTGATTTTGTTAGTCTGCAGAAGGAATTAATAATCTTGGCATTGACTTCTCAAAATTGCCGAAAGATGGCAAAAATTCAAATTTAATGGCTCTCATCAGACAACTCGCCGATCGAAAGGTATATTGTGCTTCATATACATACTATCGCCTTAAATAAAATTCATTTTGATAATTTTTCTAATCGATAGGCTATACCGATCCTGGAATTTTCATTTGTTGCAGATTCAAAGCGATGATGACGATGACGACAAAGAATCTCGAGTCATACTTGTCAAAAGAAGAAGGGGTATAGATGGATCTAATGATTCAAATGATTTTGACGTAAGATCAACTATTTGGGAGTTAAAATACATATATATTCTCGTCAATAATGGCAACTTGGATTTCTTCCGCATGCAGAAAAATAGAGATTTTTCAGGGGAGAAAATTCTAATTTTTTTTCCGCGTGTAGCAAAAATTTTCAGTTTGATTGGACCAGATTGTGAGAGAGGGAAGAGAGGGAATAAGAACAACTTGCCTTTACATCGAAGTTCTGTACATCATTGCGGACAGGCTGGTTGAATAAGAAGAAAAAAAAAAGCATCGTTATGCGTAGACGTGTCAGAGAGATGGCTAAGAGAGGCTGCTAGGAGAAACTGCTAGTAGAGAATGCTAGGAAGGACTGCTAGAAGAGATCAATAAGAGGAACTCCAAGAGAGACCACTGAGAGAGGCTGCTAAAACAGACAGCTAAGAGAGACTGCTAGGAGAGAATGCTATGGAGGACTGAAATGAGACTGCTAGAAGAGATCAATAAAAGAAACTCCTAAGAGAGACCACTAAGAGAGGCTGCTAAAAGAGACGGGTAAGACAGACTGCTATAGGACTGCTAGAAAAGATCAATAAGAAAAACTCCTAAGAGACACCACTAAAAGAGACTGCTAAAAGAGATGGTTAGGACAGACTGCTAGGAGGGACTGCTATCGGACTGCTAGAAGAGATCTATAAAAGAAACGCCTCAGAGAGACCACTAAGAGAGACTGCTAAGAGGGAATGCTAGGAAAGACAGCTAAGTTGAACCACTAAGAGAAACAGCTAGAAGAGATCAACAAAGGGACACTGCTAAGAGATGACGCTACAAGAGCCTGGTAAGAGAGAAAGCCTACTGCTCAAATTTGGCTGATTTTGGTCGGTATCAAGGCATGTAAATAATTTCCAGTTTTGGAAAAAAATAAAAAAAATACTTTTTCTGCGTGTAGAAAACCATTTTTCTGTGAGTAGCAAACTTTTTTTTCCATGTAGCATCTTACTATATAATATGCTGTATAAAAGTTACCACCGCTGATTCTCGTTTAGTTCGAATTTGCTTAAATTACAATATTATTTTTAGGTATTCAATGTAATTGGAACACCGGAGGAAAGATTCAGAAAAATTGTAAGCATCTGAATGATTTAATTTAATTAAATATACATAGTAGTTCAAATTTATAGATGTGCGGGTAACAGGTAATAACTAGAATCTGCCTGGAGGTTATTTGGTATTTTTTATCCGAAATTTATAGCATTCTAAGTAGTAACTAAGTATACTTCTTTAAGAGTTTAGCTATCAATAGCATATTTTAAAAACTATCATCTTCGACTCACAATTAAAATTAATAAAAGTATTATTTATTTTAGAAAAGAAAATTCAGAAATAAGCCAAGCATGGAAGAAAGAATTATCATATTGGATGAACTGAATAAATTGGTAAGTTACTACAAGGAGTAGGTAGCTCGTATAGATGGGTTCTAGGTACTCGGTGCTAGGGTGAATCGATTTTTGCAAATTTTGTGACCTCAAACTAACACGGTAAAAATTGTAACTCTCAAAAATGAAGTATACCCTTCTCAACTAAAATTCATCAGCTGAAAAAATACCAAAAATTTTCAATTTTTTTTAAATTTGTTCAAAAATGGGTTTAATACTGTTGTTATTTGTTTCCAAAATAATCAACAATGATAATTTTTCATCTCTACCCTCTTTTTTGAAGGTGACCAAAAAAACGTTATTTTTATACTTTTTGGAATGTTTTAAAATATTATTTTTAAAACATTTCAATTGATATAGATGTAGAATAACTTACTCAATGCATTGAAGTCATCAGAAGCCTGTTTTTCATTTCTACAGATTTTTTTCGAAGAATAAGAAATAAAGGAAAATAACGTATTATTCATAAAATGAAGATATTTAAGGACCCCTGGAAAAAGTGAAGGATGAGAAAAATTGCTGGAAATGGTTTAGATGAGTTGAAACAACCATATCAAACTCATTTCAATTGAAATTTTTTCAGAATCGAATTTTTCTCGAATTATTTTAAAACATTTCAAAAAGTGCCAAAAATAACGTTTTCCTGGTCTCCTTCAAAAAGAGGGTAGAGATGAAAAATTATTGATGTTGATCATTTTTGATGTCATCATCAGTAAGTTTAAGTCGCTTGAGCACGCCATCTATCACGATCCTGGGCCTGTGAAGCAGCTCTTACAACAGGGCCCATTCGCGCTTTGATGATGTCAGACCACCTGGTCAGAGATCTTCCTCTTCCTCTTTTTCCAGGGGCCTTACCAAGGAGAATGTCTTCTTCGAGATTTGCGATTTTTTTAATGTAAATAACAGAATTAACCCATTTTTAATGCTATTTTTCAAAAAAATATTTCAACAATTTCTCAAAATTTTTAGTATTTTTTAGCTGTGAGCTTTGGCTGGGAAGAATAAATTTGAACTTGGGGGGATAAAATTTCTATCACGTTAGTTTGAGGTCATCTCACAACTATTAAGCACTACACGTTGTCAATCTTTTAAAATTTGAAAAAATCGATCCACCCTACTGAGTACTTGGACTATCTATTAATTAAAGGAATTTGTTATAATTTTTTTGCCATTTTATTTGTGTACAGAGAAATGATGATAAAATTAATGATGAAGATTTGAAAATACGTATCAAAGAATTAGAACAAGATATAGTAAGCTTTTACAAAAAAACTTTCAGCCTGATTTTCGTGGAATATTAGAACTAAGTGGATTGGAAAAACTACATTTTCGGGATTGTGAGGGGGGTTCAATGAGTCTGAAAAATCTAAACCCCCAAAAGCTATATCTATGACTGTTATCTACATTGAATGAATATTTTATCGAATACGTTTTTATATAAATTTTACATTACAATATTACAGAAATCAGACAAGGATTATGCGAATATTCTGGAAATTTTGAAAGTAATTACATACAAAACGGAAAAATTCTATCATTGATTCGATTACATCATTTGACAATGAGGAATGAAATAATTTTTAATTCAATTTATAGCTATCTCCAAATGAGAAGAATAAGCCGAAGAAATTTGGAAGCCTCGAAATCTACGATAACTCTGGGAAAAAAGTAAATATCCAATTTAACCTATTTATTTGATATGCGACGAAATCCGATTCTGAAAACAAAAACTTGGTATATGTTTGTGTGAGATAAATTAAGTAGGCAGTTACACATTATGATGATTTAAAAAAAAATTTCTTACAGCTTTCTAAAAGTTTCTCTGATGATGAAAATGCTGAGAAATTACTGGAAGAATTTGTAGGATCATTAACGGTACGTAAAAACTATATTTTTCTATTTTCTTAAAACTAATTCCGTCTTGTAACCAGTCTGAAGCCTCGATGTGATTTTTCATGCCTTAATCGAACGTTTAAATTTTTTGGAAAATTGCCTTAATTTATGTGAAAGGGATGTAAAATACATCGAAAATTTTCCAGCTGCTGAAGTTCATTTTTCACGTCTCAGGATAGTTATGAAACTTCCCAAAAAATTCAGCCAGAGGGTTTACTGATATATAGATTTGGTAGATGCCTCAGATGTGTATTTCGTAGATTTGCACTTTTCAGCCCACTTACATCCGTTCTGAGCCCCAAGAAGGTAGTATTATTCTAGAAGGCTCCAGACTAAGTGGAAAATACGATTCATTAAGTTGCGAGTTAAATATTAAATAGAAATAGAAACCAAATTCTGTTCATTTTAATTTTCAACGAATGAATTTTGTTGAATATTCAGTTTTTGCTAACAAGTTGATAAGAAAATTTGGTTAATTTTATTTTTTGTGTATGATACGCTACGTCGGAAACGATGAGTTTGAGTATGAACTTACTGGGCGGTCTGGTCCTTATTGGCTGTGCTGTCTTTATCGTATTTTTAGTTTCATTATTATACATGTTTTTTTTTTTGTTTTTTACAGAAAAAATATAAAAGCAGAAACATCAACGATTCTAAAACATTCGAAGAGTTGAGTATACGTACACTTAATTTCAAAGATATTTATAACATTTTGATTTTGAACCCATATCATTTATGATATATGTATTTTTTTACGAACCCATATGAAATGGCCTTTTTGTAGATGTAATCATGATTTTATGCTTTTATGTTACAGTCTTTTGAGAGATTTGAACGTGAGAAGATTCGGAGAATAATAAACGCTGAGGATATGCTCCAATCGTCTTCAATTTCAAAGACGTTTTCATTTAGAAAATTTTTTTTTTTTTGTCCATAGGTCCGTTGATAATTCATTAAATAATAAAAGTTAGGAACATTCGAAATAATTAAAATAAATACGACAGGTATATATTTTCAATTTGCTTTTGCTTATTGTTTCCTGTATTTAATCAGCCAATCTTACAAACGAACCAGCATTCATCTTCAATTTAAATGAAACCAAATTAATTTAAAAAATCTCAAGTATCTGATAAATAGCTGAAAACCCACCTGATGAAAGGGGGGCGCGGGTGGTCTTAAACACTCCTATTTACAATCTGTGTGAATAGATATGAAAATCTTGAGGAATAATTAGTTAGTTTCAGAGGAGGAAAAAAATAAATACCTAATGAGCCTAACTTAGGTCTGCTAGGTCAAAATCAGGCAGGTAGTAAATTTTCATTAAAAAAAATTACCAATACTCGAAAAACGAATGTCATTTTCTGAAAAATTGGTTCGGGGGTTCGGCACTCTCCAATCTACGTAGATAGGTATTGGTACATTAGCGTATTCAAATAGTGCAGTAGAAAAACGTGAAAAAAGAGCTAAACTTGGATAAAATGGTTAGGGAAGGTATTTTTCGCCCATTGTATTCGTGAAGGTGCGTTATTAAGCTTATCTAAAATCTTCAAAAATCCTTCTGCTCCATCTCTCCTCCTAAAATGCTCATTGTAGAGCCCTGGCCTCCAAAGTGACTTTCTTGTAAAATTGTGAAAGACGTATCAAAATGCATTAAAATTTTATGCTGATTACAAATACTTTACTTGAAACATCAACACGTTTTTTAAACTCCTAATTTTTGGGGGCCAAAGTTTGGAAAATTGCCATTTTCCAAACAGTAGCATGACTAGTTAAGAATGGTGAAACGACTCCAGCCGGAATTTTCAGTCTATCCAGTGTAAGTTGGTCCCCGAGGTCTGAAAAAGCATTAGTAAAAATTTCCGCTCCTCCCACTTCAGCACTGACCATTCTTTTGAAATAAGCTGATCAAAAGGCAACAAGAAGAGCCAGCCAGTAGGGCAGTAGGAGTCTAAATTTTTTTCCAGTAACTCTTTGGACCTTACTGGCCAACTTGCACTCCCGTAGAGTTTTTCTATGTATGCTAAAATCTGTACTTTCCAAGTTTCTGTTTTGTCACACAGGTGGCTTAATCATTCACCCTCGTAAACAGAGGTGGATCAAAATTTTCGGAGAGGTTCAAGCCCTTCACTTCCACTTTTGAAAACAAAAAAAAATGCTTTTTCAGCCTGATTTTTGTAGCACACTATAATTATAAGAATTTAAAAAGAGCATTGCAGGTAGGAAGGGTTCACCCCTACTAAATGTACATACCTAAAACTTCCTAACTCAATTTGAATGAGAGTTATGCGAGGAATAAACTCAAAAAATAAGGAAAAAGACCAAAAAGCCACATATTTGGGGCTGAAAAGTTTAGACCCTCAAAATACACATCTAGGACTCCCACTAAATGTACATACCTAATTTCAAATTCCTAGCTCAATTCAGTGGGGAGATAGGTGTGGAACGGCCCTTTTTCAAGGTCAAAAAGAGGGAAAACTCTCATAGCTCCCTTCCTAATTGACTTAAGAGGTTCATTTTTGGGTATGTTATACAGATTTTGGTTCTCTATCAACTGGCTTGAAAAGGGGTAATTTTTATTTTTCTGGCCCCTCAGCACCCCCTCCCCCAAATTTGGGTCTAACTGAATTTTGAGCCAAGCTCATCCCAACTCGTATATATCTAATCCACTGCCAAACTGAGCCGATTTACCGAATTGGGGCGATTTTGGTCGGTATCGAGCGGAGTAAATGATTTTAATGTTCGGGAAAAAAAATAAAAATAAACATCTGACATGGCTAAAAATCGTCTTAATGGTCTTCTAGGATTCCAGAACGGATTTCGTTGATATCCCCCCTTCCCCTTCATCCGCCGTTGGTTGATAGACTGTAATAACCTAGTGTTCTTTGACAATATGACATAGAAAATCAGGCTAAAAAAGGGTCACATCATAACATTGATATAGTTAAAATGGATCGAATGAAATGTGGATAAAAACTTGCATAAAATTAAGTGTGAAAGGTCCAAAAATGTTAGAAAGAAGAAGAAAAGAAATATATTTGGGTTAGCAGTGAAACTCTTATTCACAAAGTTTTAACGTGGTAGTAGTAATAATAATAATAATGGTAGACAATGATCGGGGTGGCGGAAGGGGGAGGTAAAAGTTCTAAAAAAATCTTATGAACATAATTTACAAGTTAGGTGTTGGGATTTTTTGTGATTTTTAAGGCGAGTTGTGAGGTTTTTTGTTAGTAAAAATTCGAGGCTGTTCATGAATTTAAGTGATAATAGGTATTTTTGTATTAAACTTTCAGCGAATTCGGCAATTTCATCAATGCATAATTCGGTGTGAATTTGTTTATTTCTGAGGAACCATGGTGCATTGGTGATGATAGGCAGAGTTTCGTCACAGGTAACTCGAAGTTTTAGCTTATTTGTAATTGAGGAAGTTGACCAACTTGTAGCAGCGTAAATGAGATAACTGCGAATAAGACTTTTATAAAGTAGTAAGCTACAGTAATTGGATAGTTTGGAATGGCGATTCAATAGTCGATGTAGACTTCGTAATTTCAAGTATGCATCGCGAGTTTTACGTAGAATGTGAGATTTAAAAGATAGTTTGCAGTCTAGGTGAATTCTGAAGTACTTAAGGTATGCTGATGTAATTTGATCTGAATTTCTGGTACAGGTGGTAGTTTGCGAAGACTAGAGATTTTGGTTTCACTCTTGAGAGGGTTTAATTTCAGTTTCCAGCGATCAAATCAAGGTTCTATTTCACTGATTCCGCATTGCAGGTGATTTATTGAGGTTTGAAGATCATGGTCTCGGCTTGATAAGCAAGCGTTGTCGGCAAACATGGCTATTTCGTTGTTTATCGGTTTCGGAATGATAAAATAATATAAGATGAAGAGTGTTAGGTTTAATACAGCTCCTTGAGGTACACCTTGATGGATATTGTGGAGCGAAGATGCATTAAAGGGAATTTTCGACCTCTAAAAATGGCATTACAAACTATCACTTATTAAATTATTTTAAAAACATTTGCAGAGGTTTAAACCCTCCATATCGCTTCCCCTCATATTCGACCATAAAAGAATATTGTGAAGGAAGATTTGTTGAAATGTTGTGCAGAAACTAAAGAATGTATAGCCCAAGCAAAGCAAGGGCGAAAATTTTGTACTTTAATTCACATGTAAGAATGAGCTTTCATGTGGAAAAAATCACTTACATATTGAGAGCTTTAATTATCTAAATGTACCTAATGAAGTTCAAACGAAAAAAAAAAAATACAAAAGCCCATATTACTTCTGTTACCACCTGCGAGCGCTCAATATGTAAACACAGTACGTACTGTGATAATAATCGGCCTAATTCACTTTCTTCTTCACACACCGGCATAATGGTTAGAAAAATCATTTCAAATGAAAAAAAAACATTGCAACGATTTCCTATTTCTCAATGTAAAACCATAGCTATAGAAATGGAAAACAATTCCGACTAAGCCGTAAATGGTCACATGTTTAGTTTTAAATATTTTCATTATAAGTTGAAACATTTAGAAAGCTTATTATACGCTTTCTTCAACAATATGTTTTGTTTTCATTGCTCGGCAAGTACGTCAAACCGTTCTGTTTGATTATTTAGGGCGACCTCGAATATATCGTTATTGCATAAAACGTAACTTCCACAAATAACAAATTTTTTCTTCTTTTGTGAATACAAATTGCAGCTTTTACGTTGGAATGTACGAGCCTTAAGGCGACTATAAATACCTCGAACGACGAATGAATCTCACTTTTACTCCTCCAATCCTTCGATCTTGGTGGATGTAGTACGTAAACATGAAGTACGAAATATATTTTATCGCGTTTTTGTTTTCGGTATCGTTGGTAAAATCTTTTCCACATACGCTCGATCAAACTAAATTACAAAAAAAAGACGTCTTCGATTTATCTTTCGGATGGTTCGGTGCAAACGAGGTATGTAATAAAATACATTATATTATTACATTAATTTATGTGCGTGTGTTTTTTTAAACGTAGGATGATGGCTCTTCCAAAGGCGGTATTAAAATCGCCTCCAAAATATACGATAATTCTCAGGCTGAAACTGTTCAAAGTTTATTAAGAGCTTTGGAAGAAGAGGTATCTATCTAGTAATGATATTTACGTTGAATTTTAACCTTCGATTAAACGTCTCGATGCTGATGAAATCTAAAAATTTTTCCTTTTCTAGTCCAAACATGCGGATAGCGAACAACAGAAAAACATACTGAGTCTTATTGAGGTAATTTGCGCATATTCAATAATCATTTTAATCGAGAGAGATCGACGGTAGGATTTTTCTCGTGTACTTATTTCCATTCTTCTTTATTTGAAATTTCATTAAAATACATATTACTTACCTAAATAAATGAAATCTCCGTGCTAAATCAATAAAGAAATCATTCCTATGATTTACTCATTCAGAATTGATACGTATTTTGATTGAAATTTTCATCATCTTTTATTTTGATTAAGAATGCTTTTTATTAGATTCTGCTCAACAATGTTTGGCGTACGGTTGATATGAGCGCTTTCGGACCCGTCCAAAAGTCTGAAAAAGTAAGAATACATTGTACGGTATTAAATCTACTCAACAACTAATAAAAATGCAAAACATGTTCAATAATCTGATCTTTTGTGTTCAACAGGGAATGGCTGCTGAAGATTTTATACGCAAGCTTAAAGAACTTTTATGGCAGGTAATTAAATTATTTCAATGACTAACAAAATTATTGATTTTTTTATTTAAAACACCTATCTACTCGAAAATTTTTGCATCCTTGATATTTGAATTTAATAAGTAATGTGTACGAAGCAAAGAAGGCGAAAATTGATGATCATACACAGAATTTTTTTATCATAACGAAAAAGACCGTGAATTTAGATTTAGAATTTTTATGGCATATTTGGATTAAAAAATGAAGATTATCGGAAACAAGTTTTCATTCAAATAATTGCTCATACCGATACATTTTTTTTTTCAGATTTTGCAATTATTTTATCAATACTTCTCTCAAGAGGTAATGCACCTTTTATCTTCTTATTCTTTTTTTTTTTTTTTTTTTTTTTTTTTTTTGTATTAATATGTATTTAACATTGCCCACATATCTTCGTAAATTATCATTCTTGAACGATTTTTTGTCACAAGCCCGGCCAAAAATCCAATAAAGAAGACACTTCTAGTAGAATCAGTTCTGATGGCAGTACAAGTGGCAGCAGTGGTACTGGTAGCGAATATGGGCCCGGAAGTGGCTCTGGTAGCGAAACTGGTTCCAGCAGCGGCTTTGGTAGTGACTCAAGTTCTAGCAAAGGTTCTGGTAGCGGATTTGGTTCCAGCAGTGACTCTGTTAGTGACTCAGGTTCCAGTGAAACTGGCTCTGGTAGCGATTCAGGATCCAGCAGGGGTTCTGGTAGTGACTTAGGTTCTAACGGCATCTCTGGTAGCGATTCCGAATCCAGCAGAGGCTCTGGTAACGGTTCAGGATCCAGCAGTAGGTCTGGTAGTGACTTAGGTTCTAACGGCATCTCTGGTAGCGATTCCGAATCCAGCAGAGGCTCTGGTAGCGGTTCTGGATCCAGCAGAGGTTCTGGTAGCGATTTTGGATCCAGCAAGGGTTCTGGAACCGGTAGTGGTTCTGGCAGCAGTTCAATTAGCGGTGAAGATAGCAGCATCGATAATTTATCATCCGAAGGAAGCGGTTCATCCGAAAAAAGCGGTTCTGGTTTTTCAAGTGGAGGATCATCAGGGGGTAGTGGTTCTAGTTCATCAAGAGGTGGATCATCCGGAAATAACAGTTCTAATACATCGATTGAGGAATCATCTGATGGCGATATTTCAAGTTCATCATACAGTAGCAGCAGTTCTAGTTCATCGAGCAGCAGCTCATCAGAAAACGGCATAAAGAGTAATAGCAATACTAACAAGCCGTGTCCTCCACAAGTGAGACTAAAACCCTGAACTTGAATTGAGTCGCAAAAATATCATCATCATCGTTAATAAAATTGTATAAATATTCGAGCATTTTTTTGTTTTCTTTCATTCGTATAACATACTTCTTCTTTGTATATACATTAATTCATCATCCAGTTTAACAGTGATATGAAATACAGCCACTAGGTTTCTTTCATAGTATAGGTGAGTAAAGCTCAGTACAGTTGAGTGGATATTGATAGTCGATACCTACTTAAGTTTCCTCAGCTTGAAAAATTATACAGATGGTTTCAAATATTTAAAAAAATGTCTAGGTCTACTGAGAAATGATTTTCTAACGACGATACATATATTTCATTCCCAATCGCATAAAACTGCCAAAAAACAAAAGTTACACACGAAAACAAGTGCAAAATAATGATTATAAATTGCTTGAGAGTAAAAATTTTTTTGACGCATGTTCACCGGGCTGCAAAAACACACAAATGAGGAAACTTTCATTGCAAGACGAACACCAGCATGAAAATATTTATCGATTAAATTGAAAATTTAATATCTGAACATTGTTTATCTATTGTATTCATTATGTTAACAATTGTGCTCATCATACTACACCCTTTCATTTTTCCAAATTCATTGGTCGCCGGTTTGGTAACAGAAAATATCGCACAGAACGATCAGAACAATGGATTTTTCAGTTTTCAAAATCTCCCTGCAGTAGGCTGGCTATACGATCAAGTATGCAATTTTTTATACATTTGTACGAGTATATGTGATGCTTAATACGTATTTTCGAAGTACTGCACATAGTAACAATTATAGGTATATGCATCTACCGTATCCGATTCCAACTCGAAACCTATCAAACCAGAATTTCCATCAGTTGAAAATTCGGATCTGGAAAAAATACCAAAACTGATACTCGATGTTGATGAATCTCCTGATGAGCTTGAATCGTCGAAGAAAGTAGACGATGTTTTAGAAATTGTAAGTCGAACATTACTCAATTCATGCATCAGGTTAGTTCCAAAGAATTAATTTTTTTTTGCGATACACAGATTGAAAAATCAAGCGACGAAGAAAAAAAAGAATATATGCCATTTTTAGAAGTATTTACATTTTATACCAATTCAGTTTTACTACGATTTTGGTAGATACCTAAAATTTTACGCAGTATTGAAAATGCATTGTATTTTACTTTTTACAGAATCTCGAGAAAACAATAACTGACAACCCGACAAGATATGTCAAGGTAATAAATTCAACAAAAATAATATCTGAGTAATCTTCCTGAAATAATTTTAAAATTCGATATTAAAATAAACAATAATTTGTTTAATTCAGGTTTTTCTAAAAAACATGTGGCATGTGATTGATTTAGGAATATATAACAGTAGCGAAAGAAGACGAAATGTAAGTACTTTTTGATCAATTACAAAAATTCACTTTGAAATAGATTGTGTTTTAGAAAATTATACTTTATTTCAATTTTCACTTCAGGCTGAGAAAGTCAAAAGTTTATACGAGAAAATTAGAGATTTTTTAATAGAAGTAAGTGCACTCTAAAGTTATCCCATTTCGTTTGACTTACAAGCACTTTTAATCAGTGTTTTTAAAATAAAAAAGGAATTTTTGTACAGATATTCAACACAATTTGGAATTTCTTCGCAGGAAGAGTTGAGGCTGCGCAGGTATACAATTTTTCTCCTACAACTTATATGTACAACTGTTAATATCGTATTCGAATATCAAATCTTGTTGCTTTAAAGAGAGGAGCACAACAAGGATGGGCTGCGTATGAGCGAAAGAAGGAAGGAGATATAAGTAAATAGACTTTTATACCAGGTAGACTGTAAATATAGTTTTGAAAAAATGAAAATTTGTATTAATTCACGTTTAATTGCCAAGCCTCGCGAGTGGACTGAAGAAGATGCACTGAAACGGTTGCGCGAAATAGTAAGTATAATAAATTCAAAAAATTTTTCATCACTAGTGTGCCCTAGATACCTACTTTCAAGTACTAATAACTATATGTAATCACTTTTGTAGAAGACAAAATACAAAACTATGGATAAAGATGAACTCACCAAAGATATCATCAGTTTGGTAAGTCGCTAGGAAATCCTTACCAATGAACAGATATTCAATTTATATTTGTACAAAATAAAAAGTAATTTCAAATTGATACCCTTCCAACAGTGTATGCAGCCACTGTATAAAGTTCAAACTTACGAAGAAATAGTTCATTTTTTGGAAAAATTGGTAAGTATGAAACCATAAGGCGATGGAACATTCAAAAATACGAATACAGGTACTCGCTGATTTCAATTTATTCGTTATTTTGCAGAATGGAGAAAAGATTATAGAACAAGCTTCACTAGATAGAGCTTTTGATTATGTGGTACGTTATTTTATTCAAAACGTTATTCCAAAAGTGAGTTTCGTCATTTTTTGTCTGATTTTCGTTAAATGAGAAATTGAAAGAGTTTTCAGTTTGAAGGAGGTAGATTTGAGAAATAATCTTGATGTGAATAATTGAATGCGCTTTCAGCAATAATTTCAACTCTTACACAAAAAAATTAAGATGCCTAATGTGTATGCCAAATTTCAATCTTCAAGCTTAAGTTGGAGCTGAAATAGGCGTGGAACTTACTTTTTCAAGATCAAAAAGGTGAAAAACCCTATATCTCTCTTCCTAATTGACGCAGGAGGCTAATTTTTAAATACATTATACAACTTTTGATTTTATTTCGATTGTTTGAAAACGAACAATTTTTGCGAATTTAACCTCGCAGCACTTCCTCTCTCAAATTTGGACACAACTTAATTCTGAAACCAAGGTCAATTACACTCCTAATTATAATAAATGCACCGTCCATGCAAGCCTACTATCAAAATTTAACAGATTTCAGTCGGTGTTGAGCTGAATAAAATATGTTTGTGTGTGTGGGGGGGGGAATACAATAAAAATAAAAGTGAATGAATATTTGATATGATCACAAACAGTCTCATCAGTGGTGTTCTAGGACCCCAAAATAGATTTTGTTGATATTCCTCCACCGTAACCATCTGACATAAATTGATAGTACTTAACAGGCTGATTTTTAGCCTCATTTTGTATGACATAATGTCAACGAAAACCTGAATGTTGCAGTCTATTGACCTACGGTGGTGGGGGGGGGGGATATCGAAAAATCCGTAGATATTTATTTTAATTTTCTCCCCCGAAGGCTAAAATCATTTACTCTGCTCGGTACAGACCAAAATCGCTCCAATTCGGCCATTCGGCTCAGTTTGGCGGCGGATTAGATATGTATGAGTGGGGATGACCTTGGGTCAAAATTCAGTTTCGCCTCATTTTGGCGGAGGGAGTGCTGAGGGGCCAAAAACAAAAATTGTTCCTTTTTGAATCAGTTGATGGAAAATTCAAAGTTGTATAACATATCCAAAAATTACCCTCCTAGGCTAATTAGGAGGGAAGATATTGGGGGTTCCCCCCTTTTTGACCTTGAAAAAGTATTGTTCCTCCCCTACCTCTCCACCAAAATAAAATAGGAAGTTGAAATTTTTTGTTTTGTGCATTCAGTAGGGGTCCTAGATGTGCCTTTTGGGAGTGCCGACTTTTCAGCCCCATTACAACCCCCCACAGCCCCTAAAATTGTTTTTTTGGTCGAATTTTCCTATTTTTTGAGGTTGTTCCTCGCATAACTCCCCTCCAAATTGGACTAGGAATTTGAAATTTGGTACGTACATTCAGTAGGGGCTCTAGATTTGCTTTTTGGGATTCCTGACTTTTCAGCCCTCATTACAGCCGTTCACAACCCCAAATATGTAGTTTTTAGGTAGGTTTTTCCTATTTGTTGAGCTTGTACCTTGCATATCTCCCCTCCAAATAGCGTCACGAACTTGAAATCAGGTATGCTTATTCAGTAGGGACTCAAGATGTGCATTTTGGCGGTCTCGACTTTTCTGCCCACATTTCACCCTCTCACAGCCCTAAATGTGTGTGTTTTTTTTTTGGTCGGTTTTTAGTATTTTTTGAGTTTGTTCCTCGCATAACTCCTCTCCAAATTGAACTAGGAACTTGAAATTAGGTATGTACATGCAGTAAGGACCCTAGATTTGCCTTTTGGGATTACTGACTTTTCAGCCCCATTACAGCCATTCACAACCCCAAATATGTAGTTTTTAGGTCGATTTTTCCTATTTTTTGAGTTTGTTCCTCGCGTATCTTTCCTCCGAATTGTGCCATGAACTTGAAATTTGGTATGTTTATTCAGTAGGGACCCAAGATGCGCCTTTTGAGGGTCTTGACTTTTCAGTCCCAAATTTCACCCTCTCTCAGCTCCAAATATATGGTATTTTGGTCGTTTTTCCTATTTTTTGAGTTTGTTCCTCGCACAACTTCTTTCTAAATTGGATTAGGAACTTGAAATTAGGTCTGTACCATCAGTAGGGACCCTATATGTGCCTTTTGAAGGTTTCGACTTTTCAGCCCCACTTCACCCCGTTCACAGCCCGGAATATGTGGTTTCTTTGTAGTTTTTTCTTATTTTTTGAGTTTGTTCCTCGCCTAACTCCCCTCCAAATTGTGTTAGGAACTTGAAATTAGGTATGTACATTCAGTAGAGAGCCTAGATGTGTTTTTTCCAGATTTTTGCCTAATTAGCTCCATTGAACCCTTTCTATCTTCGATGTTGATTAGGGTAGATGTTTTTGTTTTTCAATTCTCATGATTGTAACACGTCACGAAAATCAGGCTGAAAAGGTATCGCAAAGCGATGCTTTTTTTTCACCAATTATTTTTGTTTTGCTTTCTAACGCCAGCTTTGGGTTCATCCTGCATTCCTTTACTTTATCTTACACCAAACTCTAATGCTAGGATCGATTGGTACAGGTAATTTCTAGCTGAACAAAATTGAGAATCTATTTATTTTGAATATTTTTACTCGGCAGCGAAGGGCGAGAAAAAAAAAACTCACGCGTTTCATCAGTCGATTGGCATTATCTTGTGGATCTGATGTTTAGGTAAATTGTCCCCCCCCCCCAGTATAATTTCGGAGAGAATATTCGCTCCAAATAGCTAGCGCCGTATTGCGTCGTTCTTCTTCAACCATATACGATATGTAGTATTTTTTTTTTTTTTTTTTTAAACAGTCGAAAAGCTATTGTTTAATTTTCCATTCTCTTCGGCTCGGCGCTAGTTCAGCACAATAGATTCAAGGTAAAGGGGGTACACCATCGTTCTATACTAACAGGGTATATACGAGACTCGAGCTGGCTAGAATGGACGGTATGAATGATTTGGCATAAATGACTGTCGTTTCGTCTCGAAGGATGTATATTTTCGCCTTTTTTTTTTTTTTTTTCTTTTTCAACCCTCCGTTTGCCAAACCTTATCTTACCATACATGTATATAATAATATACCTTGTACATTAGACTTGGACGACGACAAGGGCGACGGAGGCTGTGTTGTATTTCTCCTCTTTACTATTATACTCTTACACGTACGTGTACTATATTTTGTAGGTATATATATCTATATACATACGTCTACTACACACACACACACACACACACACACACAAAATACCACGAAGAGAATTAAACAATAAAGCTAAAGGTGAAATGGTGGTGTATGCGATGTCGCATATATAGGTATATATATATGTGTGTGTGTGTGTATGTGTATAGGTTTTAGCTATATCTACATTTCTTCTTTTCTCATTTCGTTAACGTTGTGTGTATTTTAATAGTTAGTTTATGTGCGAACGTAGAATAGTAAAATATATGTGCAACCGTGTTAGTGTAAGGGGAAAAAAAATATCTTGGCTGTGGATTATTTTGTCGTTGTAGTCGTCGTCGTAGTAGTAGTAGTATTGATACGTGTGCTATAAATGAGTTCGTTGGTCGTATGTGTGTGCTATTGAGTAGTGTACTCGTATTCTGTAATATAAATAAATGCGTGCTGATGAAGTGTAAGTATTTTAGTATGTAAGTAAAAATTGTAAATGTTATTTTGCTGCATGATAACGAAGACTATTCGACGAATACGATGACGACCAGCTTTGCGAGGTTCAACCGACCAGAAGGCATTCATTGGTATTCGGTTCACCTGCTGATGATTGTTGCATGTATGTGTGTGTGTGTGTGTGTGTGTGTGTGTAATGTGTAGTGTACTTGTATATGTAATATAGCTAACCTACCTGTGTACGCAATACCGGACTATGTGTAGACTGCAGAGGTAAAGAGGGCTTCGCAAATTTATCCTTATTGGTGTGTATTACACAATCGAGTATAAATGTATACGTACACTCTCTCGTAATACATCGGTTTTCGTATAGTTACGAGTGTGTAGGAAGCGTGTATTTATATTATTATGATTATTCTGATTATTATTATTATTATTGTATATAGATAGATATAGAAAACGACCCGACCAGAGCCGATCGACCCGTCGTTATGTAGTCGTCTGCTGTGCTGGCCTATTCGTGTTTCGCGTCCGCCATAAATTATCGTGTACTGGAGAATTGGCAAGTACGCGCTAACCATCTACTAAAGCTAGGCAGATCTAGAGGTACTACTACTACTACTACTACTACTCGCACAGGCGTATACGTAATAGTATAAAATCTTCATACAAGACGACGTTCGTTGGTATTAGTAATACGTATTTGCTGCTGGTGAATCAAATCGTCCGAGAAGTCGAAGCACAGTAGTACCTCTCTTCTTCTCTTGAACCTTACAAACAGCAGATCGTGTTGTTTCTTGGTTAATCTCTCATGCTAAGGTTGTATATACATGTACCTGTCCTGTGCATATGTCTCTGTAATACGTCTACTTTGGTTACATGAAAATTCTGCTCTCATGGTTCATCTGATATTGTTTATAACCATCTACTCTCTGGGATGGTGCACTGTGCAAGTAGAACGACGAAATGGCGATGACGATTCTGTCTGTATTTCGTAGACCCCTGGTACCTACCTACCTACCTACCTACCTACGTACCTTGCGAGCTCTGTAAATATCTGTATGCACCTTTCGGATGTGCGTAAGCGTACGTAGACGTAATGTATACGTAGTATTTACGTAGATAATTCGCATCAAGGTTAAGGTATCGTCGACGTGTGAGGTGTCCTGTCGCGCGCCGCCGCATCGTGCCATGCCCGGCTCCCGGTTACATAAGCGCGCCTCTCGATGCTCTCTGCAAATAGCTCGAGGGGGCGAAGGCGCGAACGAGGATCGGCGTCGCGACGCGAAGAGAGCGTCGTCGTTTTAATGAACTGTGTACTGTGTGTTCGAAAAATACTTACACACCGCGTAACGTATTAGTATAAAATTTATCGCGAGTTAGTCGAGGTTTGGTTTTTTTTTTTTTTTTTAACCGCTTCACACGCTGATAACAAAATTTATTCCGCGTAGGTGCGTGTGCGTGTGTGTGTGTGTTTTCGTTTTTGGGTCAATGAGCTCCGGTGTCTACAGGGTGTCTGGAAACGGAATGGAAGCCGGAAGGCGAGTCGTAGTTTGGAAATTTTTGCAGGGCCAGTGTCTGTACTCTGTAGCTCGAATAGGGTGTACAATTTAGTTAAATAAACGATAAAAAGTTGCGAAATTGGCTTGAAATTTTTCGCTTTTACATCAGCACGTTGGAGAAGCGTGTTTTTTAGTCGCTGAAATAGGATATTTTGCTTTGAATTTTCGTCGTTGTTTAATTGAAGCCCATTGGTCAATTAAAATGAAATAATTTCAGATACTTATCGGCATGAATAAATTATGCGTTGAAACAGCCGCGCAAACACTAACAAAGACTTCTCAGGAAGGTTGGGAAAAATCGTTAAAAATGTCAATTCACCGATAAAAAATTATGAAAAATTGAAAACTTATCAAAAAACGTCAATTTTATTACAAAAACACACGGAAAATCGTTATAAAGGTCACTTTACTGCTAAAAAAAAAAAAAAAAAAAAAAAAAAAAAGTTAAAAATAAAAAAAAAAAAAAAAAAAAAAAAAAAAAACGTTGAAAATTGAAAAAAAATATATGTTGCCTAGCTCGTGTGAAGGGAAGAGCAAAGAGAAGAGCGAATGATGAAGTTTAAAAGAAAAATATACGAAATTTATTCGGCATTTTTTCTGAATTTTATTTTTTTTTTTTAAGGAATAAGTTTTTTATTCGCGATAAATATTTCATTTTTTTCAACTTGATTCTCATGTTGACGAGTACGTAAAAATAGGAAATGAAGGACCATGCAAACTGAAACGAAGTGAAATGAAAATTCACGATCAAGTTCGATTAATTTGTTTCTTCGATAGATTTTTTTGTGCATTTTTGCATATTGAAAATTCTTCAAAATAGCATATTTAACGGTATTTGATTTATTTGAAATTTTTTAAATGTCGAAAAAACAAGTCCTAACCTTTCTGACCACTTTTTAAACACTGGGCGTGAAAAATCTTAGTTGCTGTAAATAACATGAAAAAAAATTCAGGAATATATGAACCTATGTTTAGGGTGGATCGAAAAAAACCATACCTCGGATTTTGATCGAATTCGCGTAGTGGGTTTACTTTGAGCTCACAACTCACCTAATAAAATCTCGGATCTATAGCTTTCATGTGGGATAAGGGGAAGGGAGAAATTTACGATTTTAACACGTTAAAAATCAATTTTTCAGTTGGCTGCTCTAACCAGATATCATCAATTAAATTTTAATCTGCGTACAGACCATAGACCGCAATATGTCTGAAATCGATGAGGTAACCAGAGGGGGGGGGGGTCAAAAATTTGAATATAAAGTTTTTCGCATCCAAACTAACATCTTGAGAAGCCAGTTTTATTACCTCAGCTGAGTGTAAGCTTTATGTAGAATTTAAAAAAAAATCGTCGTATAAATAATTGAGGGAAAAGGTGAATCACATTCGAGGAAAAATTTATCTCAACTTCCACGCATGACTCGTATAAAAAAATTTAGAATTACCAAAGTTGTAGAAAAATTTAACGTGAAACAAAAAAATTGGCCTTTTTTGTCGTTGAGACGGAAATTTTTTAAGGAATTTGGCCGCCCTTTGGATTAAGCACGTCTCCTATCGATGAAGACTTTTGTAAATTTTTTACAGTGATCTGATCTTAACGTATTCATGAAAACAATCTTTATTCCGAATTTTTTCCAGCCAATGTCAGTTTTTAATCTAGATTTATTGGAATATCTGTCAAGTTTCGATTTTCGAAGAAAAAAGAAATTGAAATCAATTTGCCACGTTTCCCACAGGTCACGGGCTCCCCCCCCCCCACACACACAAATTCTGCTCGTACTGTTTGAAAGTAAGGAAAAGTCACGAAATTTTGCAAATTTTTCTATTTTTTGGAGAGTTTAAACTATAAAATAATGCAACTGATAATTTTTCGACTTTTGCTCTTCTGGTTACGAATTTTTTGTAAAATTTTTAATCTTTGCTCAGCTCAATGTTTTAGGGACCTGGTCACGAATTACGTAAATTGTCGACCGTTCGTTGTAAAAAATTTGTAGAACCATGAATAGTTGAAAACTACAAAGGCAAAAAAGCCACACGTCTTTGCATACTAAATCTTCATGCTAAATTTCAGCTTCCTTGCTTAATTTAGAGGAGAGCAACCACCCGAAGGAAAGAAAACGTGATTGAAAATGTTTTTATATGGTTTTCGGTAGAGTTCAAGTACTTCGAAAAAGCACATCTAGGATTCCTACTAAATCTGCGCGCCAAATTTCAACCAACCACCTTAATTCGGGACGAAACGAGACGAGAAACTAACTTTTTTCAAGGTCAGATGAAGGAGCAAACCCTCCATACCTTCTCGTCTAATCGCTTCGGAAAGTTTATTTTTGGATTTTTTTTTTTATGTAACTTTTGATTCTTTATCGATACGTTCAAAAATAAACAATTCGTGAAATTTTCACACGTCTTTCACCACCACCCCTCCCCCTCATCTTTTATGAATTTTGAACATGAGTGAATTATGAATCGAAGCCATCCCCACTCATGTGCATATTGATCGAATTTGAACGATCTTGGTCACTATCGAACCTGGTAAAATACTCTAGTTCTGAATTGTACGAGAGGACGGTGCCATAAACAGAATTAATATCAAGCTTGTCTAAAAATGATCTAATTGCTTTTGTAGGATCGTAAAACGAATTTCTGTTCGCAGTGGCCTCCGTTCAAATTCGCTATGCATAGGTCAATAGACGACGATATCCTGGTTAATATTATTCTTATTACGTTAAAACACCTGTTGAGGTCACTTTATTGGCGAAAAATTAACTCTAAAGTCACCTGATTTGCACGAAAATTTAATGGAAATGCCTGCATAAAAAGGGAGTGGGTGGATTGAGTTACCATATGAAAATACTAAAAAATTGTGGCACGAAAAATACCAATTTTTAGTGCTCTTTCAGGCTATTACGATCTATCAACCTATGGCGGGCGGGGAGGAAATATCAACAAAATCCGTTTTGGGGTCCTAAAAGATTATTACTACCATTTTTGGCCATGTCAGACGTTTGATTTTTCCCCCTCCCCCACCTCCACTAAGAAACTAAAAGTCATTAGCTCAGTTCGATATCAACCAAAATCGATCAAATTGGGAAAGTAGGTTTAGATTGGCAATGAATTTGATGAAGTTCGCCAAAAAAAAAAAAATAAATAAAACACGATGCTCGTTCAGCCTGATTTTTGTGACCGTATTACAATCATGAGAATCGAAGAAAAGCATTGCTTTGCGATGATTTTTTCTTAATCAGCATTAAGGGTAGGGAGGATTCGATGGGGCTAAAAATTCAAAACCCCCAAAAGGCACATATAGGGCTGTTCCCGAATGTGCATATCTAATGTCAATTTCCTAGCCCAATTTGGAGGGGAGTTACGCGAGGAACAAACTCAAAAAATTAAGGAAAATGACCAAAAAACCACATACTCGGGCCTGTGAAAGGGGGAAATGGGGCTGAAAAGTCGACACCCGCAAAAAGCACATGTAGGGTCCCTACTGACTGCACATACCAAATTTCAGCTTTATAACTCTATTTGGAGGAGAATTATGCGAGGAATAAACTTAAAAAATGAGAAGGGCCGACCAAAAATACCGCTTTTCCGGGGCTGTGAGGGGGGGGGAGATGGAGCTAAAGTGTTGGCACCCCACGAAAAGCACATTTAAAGCGCCTGCTGAATGTACATACCAAATTTCAACTTTCTAGCTCATATTGGTGGGGAGATAGGGGAGGAACAGCCCTTTATCAAAATCAAATAGGAGAAAAATAATCAAATCTCCCCTCTTGATTGATCTAGGAGGTTAATTTTTGGATATGTTATGCAACTTTGGATTCTCTATCGACTGACTCGAAAAGGAATAATTTTTGTGTTTTTGGCCCCTCAACACCCTCTCCCCCAAAATGGGGCAAAAATTGAATTTTGATCCAAGGTCATCCCCCCTCACATATATCTAATCCGCCGCTAAACTGAGCCGATTAACCAAATTAGAGCGATTTTGGTCAGTATCGAGTAATGTAAATGATTTTATGTTCAAGAGATGGGGGGGGGGGGTGTGGTGAAATAATTAAATGTAAATGAATATCTGATACGACCAAAAATTGTCTTAATGGTCTTCTAGAACCCCAAAATAGATTTTGTTGGTATACACCCCCCCCTTCCGCTGTTGGATGATTGACTGTAAGAGGCTTGGTTTTCATTGACAATATGACAATATGACATAGAAAATCAGGCGAAAAAGACTTAGTATAGGGACCTTACGTGTGCCTTTTGGGATTTTCGACTTTTCAGACCAATTATGCCCCCTTTACAGACTCAAAGATATAGTTTTTTGGCCGGTTTTTCTCATGTTTTGAGTATGTTCTTCCTTAATCTTGCTTCCAAATTGATCTAAGAAGCCGAAATTTGGTATGTGGATTGAGTATAGGATCGTTGATGTGCATTTTGGATTTTCGACTTTTTTTTTTTCGTTTCGTAAAAAGCGAAGAAATTATTAACGTGAAATCAAGAACGTCCATTTTTGATTATTTTTGAAATTCACTTTTTCTCGGTAGAATTGACTGCTTTGCAACTGGTTTGCTAATGGTGTTTCGTAAAAACTAAAAAGATTTTGCGAGCAGTTCGGACAGGTTCTTCAATTCACGTTCTTCTTCACAAGACTGTACGTAGTATTTCATGTGGGAAAAACATTATCAAATGTTTAGAAAAATTTTTTTCCATGTTTTTCGTCATTTTTATTCGAAAGTAACTGGTTGCCAATCTTGGAATCGATATTTTACATTTTCAACTTTACAGCCCAGGTTTTATGGATGAAATTATTAGTTTATTCTCGTAGTTGATGATTTTTGAGACACCTTGTATGTTACGATATACGCACACGTACGTGTATCTGCATATTATGTGTAGATATAAAATGCATTCTGCTTTAATGACTTTTCGAACGTATTGTACTACGCGATAGTGATCACTTGACCAAAAATGTAGGCATCATCGATATTATATTCTATTCGTACGGTCGTATATAGTTGGTAAAATACGTACCGGACATCGTTTATGAATACATACGTTGTTGCGGTGAAATTTAAACTCGTTATACGTCACGAACGCAACATAATTTAGTTCTACTGCATAAAGTATGTGTATATGTACGCGCATATTACAAATGGTAAAATAAAAAAAATAAAAAAGTAAAAAAAAGTCAGAAAGAGAATAAGAAGAAAGAAAGAAAGAAAGAAACGAAATATGGGCGAACGAAAGAAGAGAAAAAAAAAATTATCGTATCATGGTATAGTAATGGGCGTACAGGTATAGAGAGCTTCAACTCCAGCAGAGCAGCGGTCGGTCGATTCCAAGAAACCAGAAAAAGAGGAAGAGAAGAGAAACGAGAGAGATGTCCGTCGTCAGTTGTCCATACGCTTCTTCTTCGCGGTACACCTGTTGTAGGCCTCGTCGTCGTCGTCGTCGTCGTCGTGTTTTGTGTTGCGATCAGCAGGTTAATAATGCAATGCTGATGGTACCTATACCTCTATGTACGAGTGTATATCTCATACCTATCTATCTATCTATCTACTACATATCTCCAGCAGCAGCATACTAAAAAAAACATCATCTTCTCGTATGCTGGTCCTGGTCGTGGCCGTTCTGCAGACGTGTTAGGGTCGCGAGGGTGGTGTTTTTTGTTATTTGTGGTAGTAGCGTTGTGCGAGAGAAGTCTAGGTCACAGAGACCTATTCATACTGGTGGATTTTAGACAAAATAAGGGTCCGCGATGTCGAAAGAGTTCACTGACATCGTCCTTGTCGTCGATGGGATGTTGCGATTGTCTTTCAATGGTGGTGCAGCGTAGTGCAGTGCAGTGCAGTGCAAGCGATACCATGACGACGAAATTGTTCTTCTGATGCTGTTCCAGCGAAGAATAAACGCAAAAGGCAAACAACAGAAAGAGAGTATTTCTCGAATTCGTGGTATGTGCGAAATGCCAGAGAGTGTTGAGCTTAAATAGGGATGTGCTGGTGTTCGCGAGAGGTGGTAAGAATGTTGTATAGCTGCGTGATTTTAAAGGTTTTTTTTTTTTTTTTTTTTTTTTTTTTTTTTTTTTTTTTTTTTTTTTGGCAGCGCAGAAGCCTTGTCTGGCTATATCTCAATGACTGTTACCACATTTACTAATGGAACCTTATAACGTTCCGGAATTGTTTTATGACATATCGCTAGGCTGCATGGCATTCCTGTTACTTATTTTATCTGTATCTCTACATTCAACTACAAATGTGCATACATCGTATTGACGTCCCGACAAATACTCCACGACAATCGCAATCGTTCTACACTTAGAACCTGTACCTATCAACTAACGTTCACGTATACAGGTGCGAATACACATACTACAATACGTATGGATCTACGAGTACTCGCTATTGTTGCACATCGTGCTAAAAACATTATAACTTACCTACACGTTCCGCCATTTAAACTATTTATCTATTCGTGCAATTTATTTACGTACCGCTGCCTAAAAACTAAAGGTGTAGGTACATAAGTTACAATAATGTCTTTTATATAAACAATCGTTTCACTTTGCTAATAATTCCTGTTCATTTTGTTGGTATTAATTACACGCGTATATGTACTTTATACTTTTTACTAGTTCTCTCGTTCTTCCTACTTGTCCCTACGTATTCAATTTTTATAGATTTTTACTTATCGTAATCGGATCGCGTTCATGAGACAGCACACATTATAATAAAGAAATACTACGAAAATGTGCAATATAACACATTGTTCGACTTCGAAATCTTAGCTAAAATACGTACGATAATTCTCTCGATTTAAAAAAGTAATAAATAACAATAAGAGAAAAAAAATTGAAAATTTCGTGTGTACGTTACGTATACCTGTACTTAATTCATTATTCAAAACGAAAACCTCGATATTCTCTGCAACAAATCGTAATTATTATTAATCGAACACGATATTACGAGTCGTTATAGGGGCGTATTAGCTGACTTTTGTACCATAGTAAGAGATTAAAGGAGTTTGAAAAATATGGTAAAAAAAAATTTCAAACAATTTTATTAGAAAAAAAAAAAAAAAAAAAAAAAAAAAAAAAACCTTATACAGGTATTTTACACCACGCTAAGTATATCCCTTTTACCAATTAAACCATCATCGGTTAGCTCTTTCATCGTTTTCACTCATACATTGGTTAGGTACTCGCAATGAACATCAACGATATAATAAGTTTACTTTACTATACAGCATGTTGGTTTGATAAGCATTAACGCTTTAGTAGGTACCGCTTTGATAGAATTTATATACGCTTCTGTTACGTACAAATTAAATGTAAAAATAGCACGTTATACTCGTAAATGTAGTAGGTACTTACGTTAAATACGGATGAAAAATGAATAGTGAAAAGGTAACCGAGTGACAAAATTTTCCCATTATCATACGCTTTCTTAAAAAATTCTCTTGCCTGGGTGTCTAACCAATTTTAGGGCAAGATCGCAAAAACTACTCATTTTTTCATTTTTATTCGAAAACTAAAAATACAAATTCGACCAGAACTCACTTCCTCCCTCGACTAAAGAAATTTTTTCTCTGTTTATTACAACTTAAAAAAAAGAATACGTGATATGTCTTGAATTATTTACGGCAAACCGAGTAGGCAATTTTATTAACCTGCGCGCTACCGGTCGAGTACACTGATCACCATGCTGGGCGAAAATTCGATGCTTTCGAGTAAAGGTTGTAATAATTTTTAAATCACTGTTTTTTCACAACTTTCACCACCCGTTAGACACCAGGGCTTAAGTTGGAGGGGGAGGGGGGAGGGGGGGTGATGAAAAAAGTTGCAAAATGACGTCAAATGAAGGTGCGTGGTAAACATTTGGGGTCTGTAACTTGACCCTTATCCATCGTCCCTCTTTTTGTTTGAAATTTCAAAATTTACTTAGAAAATCGAGAATAAAATTAAGAAAATTTTTTTAGTATTAACTCGTTATGATAAACTGCATTGTTTTTTAAAAAACAACAAAGGAAATTCTTTAAGAAAAAACACTATTTTGAAATGAATTTAGGACATCAGTTTTAAATGATTATGGGGCAATATTCCAATTTTATCCTTCATGGACAATTTTTCAGGGGTGCTTACAGAATGATTAGATCAAAGAAACGTTTCGCTATATTTTTGCTTGAAAAGGGTTCCAAAACTATGTTTAATCGAATATTTCGAATTTTTTTTTTTGAGAAAACGCCATGAGAAGTGATAAGATTTCAAATTTTTTCCATTTTTGGGCGAAATTTAATCACGAAAAAATTTTTTTTTTTGGTCTCGTGTTATGCATTATGACACGTTAGCAGAAAAAAAATTATTAAAAAAAAAAATTTTATTTTAATTTTTCAAGTAAATTTTGAAATTTTTTTAAATAAAAAGAGGCCTGGGTATATCATTTCGCAACTTTTTCACTACCCTGTCCAACTTTGGAAAAAACCTAAAAACTGAAACGCCCTATTAGACACGTTGACTGAAATGCAGTATTTACTATTTGTTTAAAAGAAACTCGGACGAATTCGAAGAAATCTAAAAACTTTTACGGATGACTAATTACGAATACGAAGGTAGACTGTGTAAAGTTTTCTCTTTTTCACATTTACCAAACGCTTCCGAGCTTTTATTTCGATTACTAGTACGACTACTAATTTTGTTGAACGATAAACGTAGTACCTCCTCCAAAGTAATAATTTTCATTGAAAAATTAGTGGTTTTTTAACAAATGAAAAAGAGGTTACCTAATACGTTGGTCTACCTGAGCGAATTACAGTCAATAATCTCATCCATTTGCTAACGTATCACTCTATACGAGTACATAGCCTACGTACGAGTATTTAAGTACTGTATTTTATATTTTTATGTAGACATACGCTTGTAAACATTACGTACGTAGATGACCTATAGATAAACGAGTACCGAGTATGTATGTTTTTCCATGTAGGCTAATACTATGTGTACTACGATTGAAGATTGCACGAATGTGATGGTTTTCGCCTTCAGTAGATAGTAGTAAAGCGTAGTCTTCGAATATCTTACACGATGTAAAATTACAATTTGAATTAGCTTGCACCTCGTACACTTATTCATTCTATCGTTTACTTTTTCCATTCTGCTTTTTTATTTACGTTAGTTAATGTACGTCTATCGTCCGCTTACGAAGTGAAAAGGTCGTTACAAAAATAATCGCCCCAGCACCGTAATCGAATGCATCGCTTCTCGTACGTCAAAAGTTAGACTCGAATCGTGGCATAAAGGTTATTCGTTGTCGGTGTCGAGCGGACCAACACTTACGCCTCGCACCAAGACTAGCTTCATCGTAAGAGAAATTGCATTTACGTGTACAGCTATATACAGGCTTTCAAGATACGACCTTTTAGCTTCGGGCCGACAAAATATACAAGTTAGAAGACAGTACCTACGATATTATTTGGTTAATACGTTAGGTAATACGCTAGTTTCGCTACTCGTATAGCAAAATTATTGCATATCAAATAGATACGCAATAACTTACTCATCAGCGATACGAGCAGCTATACTATAATATATATTTTATTGTATTACAATATTTAGTTACGATTTTAATTATTAATACTCGAGTGATACTTATTCATCTGTTCACCGGCGGCTCGGCATCGGCGTAGCAAAAAAAAAAAAAAAAGGTCCCTAATCGCGATCAATTTTCTCGATAATCGTTGTTTTTTACAAAAGAGATAAACGAACAGAGAAGGAAAAAAGAGACGAGATGTTAATTTAAATACAACTCGTTCGAGGGTGGAATTTTTAAATCAAATACCTTCGTAAATTTACCATATTACACGAGAAATATACGAGGCAATAGGTTTATAAAACCAAATTTGGAAAAAGGAAGCGGCTATACCACCTCGTCGTATCTTATATGTAATAAAATCGATTTTTAAAGCGCTTATGTAGATGTATCTTGAAATAAATTGCGATTGGTGCCGCATTGCGTTTTTGGAAAAATGCCAGTGTTACCACTTTTAAAAATAATGCCAAAGTTTTCCAACGAGTCGAGTTGTATTTTAATGCCTGCGTGCGACTCTGTAAACTTACGTTACCATTTCGTTCTTGTTGTTGTTTTTTTTGTTTCGTTTTTACTTCTTTTAACCGAACAAAGAAAAAACGTACATATCCTTTACACTGTTTAAAGGAAAAATATTTTTCGAGAGCTTTGATAGCGCAAGCCAAGCCGAACCGAGCCGACGAAACGGTTAACGCGATACTTACCTACTCGTAGAAAATATCAAAAAAATAAAAAATAAAATAAAATAAAGAAATACGTATACAAAATATATGCATACGAATCGGTATTGTTTCAATCGTTTTCCATCTTTGATACATTACAATGTACATACAATCAGCCACTGTTTTCAAGAAGAAGTGGATAGTTGGGTACGGTAGCTATACGTACTTACGATAAATTGTTTGCAACAAAGCTAAATGTGATTACTGAAACGAAATCAATACAGAATACAGAATACAGAATACAGCGTGGCATGTGCAATATGCATATCTATATTTGTAAACATTAGAAGCGCGATTTTTGAAGCGAACGAAATCATATCTTATACTCGCATGGTACGTGTAGGTAAAGATACAGTATGATGATGCACACTGCATAAATGTAATGTATTTCTATATCTAAAGCTAGTATACGAATACATCGACATGTATCTATATGTACGATATGTACGTAAACCAGCGAACGCAACTCGACGTGAAATTATTGCTTCGGTTTCACGCGTGATGAAATTCGATCGACACGAGTGTAAGGTACGTAAAAAAATTTCTTCAGGTATCGTTTACGTCACGCCGCACAGTGGTCTCTGAGAAATTTTAGATGACCGAAAATTCTGAAATTGAGAGTATGGGGGTTTTTCGAGGTGCTGATTCCAATTTTGGAGTTATTTTGGCTTCAAACCCAAATGGTACAAGGGGAAGGGGAAACTCAAAAATTTTCAAATTAACGAATCAGTTATCAAACTGTACGTTTTTGATCTTTCTAAACACGGTTTTTAAGCAGTGTTGCAAGAACGTAACGAGAACGAAGAACGAAGAACGCGTTCGAACGCCAACGTTCTCGGGAACGAGAATGAACAACTTGAGATTCTTGAAGAACTGGGAAAGAACAAAAGCGAATATTTCGAAAGAACGAGAATGGAAACGAGAACGCATAAATTTTCTTGCGTTTTTCGTTCTTCAGTTAATTTTTTTGTAATGCATTGGCAACAATTTTGCCTGCCTAACACCAATTTTTATTTTTTTGGAGTTGTGAGAGGGTGCAATAGAGCTTAAAAGTTGGAACTCCCAAAAGACACACACCTAAGGCCTCAGCTAAATGCACATACCAAATTTCAACTTACTAGCTCATTTTGGTGGGGTGATAGAGGAGGAACGACCTTTTTTCAAGGTCAAAAAGGGGGAAAATTCTTATATCTCCCGTTCTAATTGACTTAGGAGGTGAATTTTTGGATTTATGATACAACTTTTAATTTTTGTCAATTGGAGACAATTTTTGAATTTTCTACATCTCAGCACCCCCTTCCTAAAATTGGGATATGTCTGAATTTTGACACAAAATCATCCCCACTGATATATATTTAATCCGCTGCCAAACTGTGTCGTTAGACCGAATTGGAGCGATTTTGATAGATAATGAGCGGAGTAAATGATTTTAATGTTCAAAAAAAATAAATAAATAAATAAAAGTAAATATCTTACATTGCTAAAAAAAAAAAAGTCTTGATGATCTTTTAGTGTCCTAAAAAAGGTTACTGTGAGTCGATAGACTGTAATAGTCAAGTTTTAATTGACAATATGACATAGAAAATCAGGCTAAAGAAAGAGTGGAAACGAGAATGAGAACGCCAGGGAAAGAACGAAGAACGGAGAACGAACAAGAACGCTCTTGAAAAGAACGAAGTTGGAACTCTTCAGAACTTGAACGCGTTCTTTAGGAACGGAAGAAGATGCGTTCTAGCAACACTGTTTTTAAACTAATTTTACCAGAAAGCTGAAATGAGCCACAGTAGGGGAGGGGGAGCGGGAGGGGGGTCAAACACGGAAATTTTCAAACTTTTTGTGATGTGTCAAAATATATGTTTCTGAGTACGCCGAACTTTTCTCTAAAGTCTATTTAATCAAAACACTAATGGGGTCTGAAGGGGGGGGGGGAGGCGTTAATGAAAACATTGTGTAGAATATCTGTGAAATGTACAATAATAATGTATTTCGGGAAATAATTATTGCAAAATTTTTAGATTTTGGATAATTTATTCTAATTTTTCCAGATCTTTTTCCAATGACTGATTCTTTTCAGCGGTACAAGTACTTTTTCTCACCAATGGTTCTTTGCACATTGAAGAGTTTGCCAGACCAAGCGTATTCTTTAACAAGAAATTGACCCTCTGTTCTGTTAGTTGTCATCCATTTTTTCAATCTTTTCATGCTGGATTTTATAAACTTAATCTTGATACAACATACGAATATAATATTTCTTTCGCAGCCGCTATATCGGTCGCAATATCAGCTGACTCTTTCCGAAAATGAAAAAATTATTCTCGATTTTTGATCTCTATAACCTGTTCTGCCATTGCTGAAATAAAAAATACAACTTTTTTGCAAATATTTTGTCAATGAAATCGAAATAAGTCGACTGAATAAAAATTACATTTCCTGTGCTGAAATTGCAAATTTTTATTTTTCAGAGTTGAATTAAGATTTTTGGACACATTTGCAATGTCTCTTCAAGCAGAGGTGACGTGGGGCAAAAAGTGAAACTTGCGAGTCAAAATACATACTCTAAGGGAGAAGCGTAGAAGTTTTCTTGCTTAAACCTGTCCTTTTTTTTAATAAATCTACGCAATGTAACAAATAAGTGTAGGAAAAGTACTTACTTCAAACGCTTATTACTCAGCTTGAAACACAGCAAAACATAAAAACAAATGCAAAATCGTTATCTGCAGAAAAAATGCAATTGAACAACATAAGCACGCATTTTATCAACACACTAATACACCGATGCGTAAGGGGGTTATCCCAGAACAGGTTCATCGTGTAAACTTGGCTATTGTTGTGTTGCTATAGCAACGAATACACTGCAAAGGTATTTGGTAAATCTATTAATAGATGCTGTGAGTCATATAGAGCACACCAGGATAATTGTTTCGGCTGGGCATTATAATTCATTTTTTGGAATTTTGGCTGGCTAGAATTTCTCAGGGACCATTGTGCGCTGCTGTGATAGATTGAACGAACATTTTGTAAAATGCAATACGTATACGATAGTAGGATGGCAGACAAATAGATTAGTTACATCGATGCATCCCTCTTAACATAGAAAATATTTCTTCTCCGTCAACTTGTGGATATTCGAAAAAGATTCTTTGAAGAATCGATTGCAAAATTTTTACTTGGAAAGCATCAAGTACTAATTGGAGTGAAATCCAAAATAACATAGGTACATAATCTGAAGAGGGGCACATATAAGATTTAAACTAAACTAAAGCACAATACCAACAGATCAGACTGAGGAAATTTTTTGATGGATATTTCGATGAAATTATAGTATAGTAGAGAGAAGAGAGTACACACCTCAATACGTAATGACAAAGATTTCTGTTCTACATACGTATACAGATACACATTACACACACACGCACTCCCCCTTACACAAAGCAGTATCAAATAATTATTCCGACTCGTCTTGGATTCAAAGGTACAAAAATATTTAATTCAAAATAACCATTTTAAAATTTCGTTTATTTGCCAGTCAGCTTTGCAGTTTCTGGGTATCTCAACGAATTTTCAGCGAAAAAAATCATTACTTTTTCCCTACTAGGTAGGTATTCGAAAACTAAAAAGTACTGAGCCGACCTCGGCCACCATCCGCCCTTAAAAAACTTCTCACATCAAACAGATTGAGAATTTCTTTCTCAAATTATTTCGAGTATGTCTGTGTGTGTGTGTGTATGTGCTTACGTATGCATACATGCGTTCTCTTTCTCTTTGTAATTATATCTGATGAAACGTGTTTTTGCGGCGAACCGAATAGGCAATTTTATTAACCTGCGTGCTACCAGTCGAGTGCAGTAATTAACCACGAAAGGCGGAAATTTGTTGATTTCGAGTAGATTAAAAATTAATAAAGAACACACTTGTCAAAGAGCAGTTTTTCAATTTTCTACCGCTTTTACATGATATTCTACCGAATTTTACTATTTTCGCTACCGACTATTCAAATCTCTATTCTTGGTTTCTTTCACTATTTTCATTACGCGTTAAATACCCTGAATTTCAGTCAAGTATTTCTACGCGCAAACTTTTAGGTATTCTAGCGTCATAAATTATTAAATTGTAGAACGAACTCGCAGAAATCATTTCCATCATCGAAAACGTAAACCTTTTCAACTTTAAACTATCATTTTGTCTTTTCCCTGCACATTTATAAAAAGAAAAAATACGAGTATATTTATTTATTAGATTTGAAAAAAGCTACAGTACGATCGAATGAAATAGTAATGAAAGGAGTAACAATATTTTGGATAGTTGTACCGAGACTTCAAACATGATTGCTCTCAGCCTGATGGAAAACCTTTGAAACATACCCGTATTCTATTCATTTTCAGTTTTAGAACTTTTTCGTTGTACAGGCGTAAGATAAGTATCTAGTTAACAAAGTTTCTTAAGAACATAGTTAGACCTACTATATATTTAGATACATAGATACATAGTACGTACTATATTTAAGGAATTTATTTTTCATATTACATATCAAACAAAAGATTATTTTCGTAAAGAAAGCCGTACTAATTTATTGTTTTTCTTTTTTTTTTTTTTTTTTTTTTTTTTTTTTTTTTTTTTAAATTTTTTTTTTTTTT
>FIZR01011520.1:0-24893 GCA_900060175.1 Ferrisia virgata
TATGTATATATATATATATATATATATATATATATATATATATATATATAGGTACGTAGTTCAGGTTCGTGAAAGTTTTCTCACAACGAATATAACGATAGGTAGGGTATAAACGACTGTAATGTTATGATTTAGCGCAGGTAAACGTAAAGAATTTCATCCGATACATAGTTTCACGAACAACGCAGGTAGGGGGTTCGAATTGTTTGTGAGGAAAAAATTCCGAGACGCGAGTTTTAGCGCTGATGCTGTTGGCGTCGTTTATCCTTTATCCTTTATCCTTTATCGTTTCATCTTTGCTATTAGTTTATACCGATTCGTGATTCGTGAAATTTGCTGCTATAAAAAAGAAAGAATTTTGACTCTCGGATATGAATAAACAGCGGAAATGAATTTCATCATAAATCTAGTTTGTATAAAGTTGTGATACGATATGAATTTAATTAAAGAAGCGTTCGTAGCGGGGGCGCGGCTCTTCTTGTAAAAATGCAAAAGTGAACTGTGTTTGTGAAATGTGAACACGACTTTTAATACGTACTTTTATGCTTACTTACTACTTAGTTACCCACTTAAATTCGTTCGTTCACCTCGTGTGTTTATTTATGCTTATTATTAACATGTTACTGATACGTTTTTTTTTTCATTTTCATTTTTTTTTACATCCTAAAATCTAGAGGCCCACGATAATTTTTACCAGACATTATAGGATGTTTTTCCTGTTTCTATACTACCTCATAAATAATTCATCAAATGTGATGCAGAATATGAAAAAATGAATAGTCCAAGAATGTTGAAAAAAGTTCTATATCAAATACGTATCAAGGATCATAAATGATCATACGTAGCACAAACGGTCAATACCGAAGTCAGTTAGGCCCAGATCAAGACTATAAAATATTTGAAATGTGCAAGCATGAAGACAAATTTTTTGGATTTTTAACCAACAAAAAGTGATCCAGTAAAGCTAAACAGTGAAAGAGGAGCTTATTTATTTTTTAAATAAACGCCCCTCTTTGAATTAGATACAGGACATAAATATTACATGATTAAACTCGATATTTTAATTTTATCTCTCATAGGTGATTTTTAGAAGGTGCTCATACATGGTGTCTAAAAAAATTTGTTGACCAAAATGCCTGACTTTGCATGACCTTTCAGTACAACTATTTCGACATATTCAGCCCTCATCCCCCCAAAAAAATTTTTTACCAAAAACTTTGAAAAATATAATTTTTTCAAGAAAAAATCACAAGTAACCCTTGAATTTAAAATTTTACATTTAACTTCGAATAAACGTAATTAAAAAAAAAAAAAACTAGATATAATTTTATGAATTTTTTTTCAATTTACGAAAAATGCATGACTTCTGAATCAATCTTAGTCAAAATGCTTGATTTTGCAGTACCTGGATAACTTTACATGACCGTTAGATACGCTGTTATAGAATCGGATTTTCGTGTTTTTCCAAGAATTTTTTTGCATATTAAAACTGAGTACGTTTACTTTTATTCATTCAAGGTCGGTTTCTATCGCTTGTGCCCTTCATAACGGTTCTTAGTGAATTTCCGCAACGCATTCAGATATGGGTCTGCGCTTCCAAAAATGAAATAAACAGAAGGTAGAAGTGTGCCCGAGTGAAACGAGGATAGAATTTTAAAAAATACAATTTTTTAACCATCGAAAACTAATTTTTTGAAGTTTTACGGCAAAAAAATCAAGGATTTTTAGGTTTTCAGTTTTCAATCTTGAACAATTTAAAATAGTTATCGGCAATTTAAAATTTTTCCAAATCAACCGGAGGGAGGGGGAGGGGGGTTGAACCTGAAAACCCCGGCCTAAATACGCTGTTTTTTATGAGAGTTTCAAATGAATGAAATATACCTCTTTGAATGGAATTTTTTTTAAAAAAAACATTTTTTCAATTTTCAACAAATTTACTATGAAAAATAACCATTTTTGGGTGCTTATTTGATACGGAAGGTAAAAGTGAAATATTGTTTTTAATAATCTGAAGTAGATGCTCTACAGCATTTTAGGGACATATTTCCTTCATAGTTTCTCAGGAAATCGAGAAAAGAAAAAACAAAAAATGACATTTATAAACCTCCCTAAAAAGAGGGGGAATAGTAAAAAAATTGTCAACAATGGTAATTCTGAGTATAAAAAAGTGTAATAGAAAAGATTTTCAAACATTTTTTTTTCTAATTTTTAAACATAGGTAAATATAACAGAAGTAAGCATGAAAATTTTCTTTTCTGTTTGTTTTCACAGCATAAAACAATCAATGAATATAAATTTTCTTCAAAAAATGATTTTTAGTCTCTTATGCTGCGGTGAATAGCTCAATCTCCATGTTCCACAGGACCAAATATAATGTATTTTACAAATGGGGGGGGGGGAGAGTAATCACATTTTTCTTCTTTCCATTCTTTTTTCAACGACGTACCTATGCATTTTGTTGAATTTGAAGTACACTAAATCCCCTTCCCATAGTATGTTTTACAATCAGTGTAGTAGCGCGGGGGGGGGGGGGATGAAGAAACGGTTCTCAAGCGAGAAATCTTAACAGGTGGGCGGAAAAAATTAAAGTACTTCGATATCTGATCAGTGATTTAAAAATTATTGGTCCATTTTTGGAGTGCGTCTCCTTATGCATTTGAATCGTTTAAAAATTTTATTAAACCAAAATTTTTCTACGGGCTGCCAGATTTTTGAGGCTAAATTAAAAAAAAATATTGGCAAAAGTGGCGCAAAAATTTAAGATTCAAATTTGAAATTTCTAAAATTTTTAACCTTCTATTTCGCTTAGGTACAATTTATCCTGTTCTTGTTCTCACGGCTTGAATATTATTGACGAATTTTACGAAAGAGAACACCGGAAAATTCCTAGCTACGTCGCTGTCCACAATTAGAAAAAGTCCTAGATTCTTGGACGAAAGTTGAAAATGCTGACTGAAATGTGGAACACGTAATATTGTGAAAAAAAATTGAGTACAACTGACAACAAAGACGAATGTACAGATCACTTTTCCATAAATAAAAAAAATAAATAAATAATGAAGGCGAGACCTCTTTATCATCTTTGTTGTCCCCAAAACATCATAAAACTCTCATCCACGTCATTCATCTTTGACACGTCTGTGGCAAAATCTTGCATTTCATCTCTTTTGTAAGAGAAGAGAAAAATAATATACGAGCATTTACTTATTATATGCACGTAAGTACGTGTAACCGTATAATGCATCAGTCAACAGAATACATTACACGATGTATTGAGGGGAGTATGATCACATCGAGGGTATTCGACATGTATCGATAATTCATTCAAGCGTGAATTACAGTTATGCCTGAATTCTTATTATCACGTTGCGTCGAGTCGCGTCGTGCCGGACAAATCACGTCATATGACCAACTGTTGAAGCACGTCGCCTCGCCTCGCCTCGCCTCGCCACGTCGTCGTTATTATCATCGTATAACACCTCACAACAATAATACGATCTTTCTTTCATCCTCTATTTATTAGTATAGTATAATCCGACAATTAGAGTATTTCAAGGTCGTAAAAGCGTAATAAAAAATCTATTCTTATGCCAGCGTGAAAAAAAAAAAAAAACACTTCATAAAAATAGATGACCCGTTTATCAATCAGTATCCAGTATCTAACCAAGCTGCCAGACAATTCGTCTCTTTTTTCCACACGTGCGCACGAACTACGCGATCTTTCCTCGGAAAAAAATGGTTTTAGAAAAAAAAAATCTGCTACATTAAATCGACTAATTACCTTAATTACATAAGCCATCCGATTTGTTTACATTTTAAACCGAGCTAATTATTCCGTTCTTGGTGCAACAACCTCGTTAAAAAACTATCAAAAAAAAAAAAGGTAGGAGTATGTTATAGTTGGTGATTATCTTTCGTCTATTTAGAGTTTTGTAAATGTATGTAAATGTACTTGGATTGAGCAGTACCTAACCTACTACGAATGCGAGTACGTGTAAACGTAAAGAGCTATTGAAAAACTATGGTTTCCATCGTTCTACTTGTAAGGACTAGGGAAAGAATACCTACATATAATAAAAAAAAACAAAACCTTACAGTACGTTTCGTCCAGGTTTTTTTACCCACTTGTTTTACTGATCACGTACCTACTTATATTGCAGAATTAAGTATATTAAATACGATGCGGTTTTAATGGTTGGTAATTTGCATTAAATTGTACGCGTTAACTTGATCATTAAATGTTCAATATACAGTATTGTATTCGCCGGCCATTTATGTACATACGTATTGTATGTACTTACCTTTACCTACATATGTATGTACCTAGCTAGATACTACATCATCCTATTGCAAACAATACATTAAACCATAAGACAACGCAGCCAACGTCTCTATAGGCCACAAATGTACGTATATGTGCTGGCACGTCGCGTCGTAACATATCTTTCTAACGATCCCTTCATGTCAACAATCCTTTTCAGTTTTGACAAAGTGGTATAAAAGTTTAAAAATAAGTAAGTGAGAAGGAGGGGGAAAAAAAATCTGTAAAATAAATTTCGTGACGATGGAGGCCAAAGTAAATACGGACGATAATTTTGCAATGGTTTTAAAACCCGCGTAGCGTTATGGAAAGGGATTTATACGTATATGTAATGTAATGTATACGAGCACAATCTAACGATGAAAAAATAAATACGCGCGGTCTCGACAGTAATCGAAACGGAAACAAACCGCATACGAGTACGTGTGGTTTCAACCTGAAATCTATCACGAAAACGTAAAAATAAACAAAACCACGCCGATATTATACTTCGCGTTCGTTTATGAAGCGTGATGAAAATCTAATAAACGCACGTATCGTTTAGATAGTACCATACCTAGACCTATCTAATAAATGTACCTAACTACAATCAAAAAAAAAGCATCGTAAGCGATGCTCTTTTTCAACTTGATTATATCATAATCATGAGAATTGAAAAAAAGCATTGCAGGTAGAAAGGGTGGTTCGATGGGGCTAAAAAGTCAAAACCCCCAAAAGGCATATCAAGTATCTCTACAGACGGGACATACCTAATTCGAAATTCCTAGCCCAATTTGGAGGGGAGTTATGCGAAGAACAAACTCTCGTGCCTTTCGGAGGACTCGACTTTTCAACGCCATTGCACCCCCTCACAGCCCTGAATATGCAGTTTTTTACCTCCTAGTTAAATTTGGAGGGGAGATATGAGCAGGTTAAATTCAAAAAATAAGAAAAACCGATCGAAAAACTACTTTTTTGAGGCTATGAGGAGGTGCAAGAGGATGAAAAGTTGAAACTCCTGAAAGCCACTTTTAGGATATCTACTAAGTCTACATACTAAATTTCAACCTCCTAGCACAATTTGGAGGGGAGATATCAGTGAGTCAACTTCAAAATATAAGAAAACCAGCCCAAAAACCACTTCTCATTGGTGAGAGGGAGTGCAATGGGTCTGAAAAGTCGAATCTCACAAGAACACACATTTTGAGTCTACATACCAAATTTCAACCTCCTAGCACAATTCTGAAGGAGAGATAGGGGAGGAAAAGGCTATTTTCAAGGTCCAAAAGGGGGCATACCTCCATATCTCCCCTCCTAATTGACTTGGGAGCGTATCTAAAAAAAATTTCAGGGCCAATAAAATATCCCTCACCTCATCCTCCTCAATCATGATACCGAAAAAACACTTTTTCGGTGGAAAAAAAATTCTGTATTCACGCGTATTTCAGGGATGACTGATCTATCGACATGAATTTTAAAGAAAATTTCTCACCTTTTTAAGGGGGGAGGGGAGGGGGAAGAAAAATTGTCGAAAAAAAACTTCTAATTGTCGCAGCTGCGGACCCTAAGGGGGTACATGACATTTTTCTCGTCAAAGCATGCGTTTTGATGAATATAATTAGGTCGCTCTCAAAAACTCAAAAAGATGCTCAAATATGCGTTTTCCTCAGAAATAATGACAAATCACATATTTGGGGCTGTGAAGAGGTGAAATAGGGCTGAATAGTCGAGACCCTAAAAATGCACATCTAGTACCCCTACTAAATGTACATACCTAATTTCAAATTTCTGACTCAATTGAAGGGGAATTATGCGAGGAACAAGCACTAAAAATTATAAAAATGGGAAAAACCTATCAAAAACTACTTTTTTGGGACTGTGAGAAGGGGGTGCAATGGAGCTAGAAAGTCGGAACCCCCCAAAAGTCCATGTAGGACCCCAACTAAATGTACATACCTAATTTCAAATTCCTCACTCAATTTGGAGGTGAATTATGCGAGGAACAAGCACTAAAAATTATAAAAATGGGAAAAACCTATCAAAAACTACTTTTTGGAGCTGTGACGAGGGGGTGCAACGGAGCTAGAAAGTCGGAACCCCCAAAAGGCCATCTAGGACCCTAACTAAATGTACATACCAAATTTAAATTTACTACCTCATTTTGGTGGGGAGATAGTGGAGGAACAGCCCTTTTGCAAGGTTAAAAAGGGCAAAAACCCCTATATCTCCCTTCCTAATTGACTTAGGAGGTTAATATTTAGATATGTTATAGAACTTTTGATTTTCTATCAATTGGCTCAACAATAAACAATTTTTGCATTTTTGACCCTTCAGCACCCCCTCCCCGAAATTGGGGCATAGCTGAATTTTGACCCAAGTTCATCCACATTCATATATATCTAATTCGCCGCCAAACTGTGCCGATTGACTGAATTGGAACGATTTTGGTCGGTATCGAGCGGAGTAAATGATTTTAATGTTCGGAGAAAAAAAAAAATAATAATAAATATCTGATACGACCAAATATCGTTTTAATGATCTTCTAGGACCCCAAAACGGATTTTGTTGATCCCCCCTCCCTCGTCCGGCGTTAGTCGAGAGATTGTAATTAACTTGAAATTTATTTTACCTCAAAACTGTGTAATATTTTCCGAACATGAATATTCCAAAAACTGCATACATAAATATGGTGCTCTATGAATACGAGTATATAGAATTTGATAACAGAATAATCTAAACTACTCGTTAAATACGGCCATGAAGCTTGAAGCATAATGAAATTACCTTAAAGGTTATATTATACCTACATACATGTGTACATACAGTAAGTATAAAGATGACAAATCAATCCGTCAAATCGAAATTGAATTTAGCATTGATATTGAGACTGCTTTCTATGTAAATGCCTAAAGGCCTCAGTTTAGTCTTTAGATGAAATATGAAAAAAAAAACAGGATAAAATAACCAGCGAGCAGCGAGAATAGAAAATTACGAAAATGAAAAAAACATTCGTAAAAAAGTAACATATGTATCTTACGTGAGAACATCCTTCATTCAATTCAAACGAGATTTGAAAACTGTTTAATAGTGGAAAATAAAATTTAAAAAAACAGACGAGACGTGAAGATATATAGAAATTGAACATCTACATATATGCTAGAACAATATCGAGCGAGTTGACAGGATAAGACATGTAAATTAGACGTATTGCTGATAATTGCGTGATTCACTTTAACCCTCTAACCAGGATTAGACAAACTCATCGGAATACTAGGAAAATCCCAGCTGAGAGCAGACCTAGATATAAGCGGTTTGTAGAATGAAAGACCGTAGAAATTCTCACAATGTTTTGAAATTTTTGCACTACGTAAGCATGTATCTGTTTTCTTTAAAAACTGCTAATTAATTTAGATTTAAATTTGATTGGGAACTAATTTCAAAACATGGAATTCGGAAAGTTTCCAAAAAAAAAGGAGGTAATAATTTCAACTACTAAAAATATGAAATTGACAGCACACTCCACACTGCTATGCCAAACTATCGAAATATTTCGATCTAAATGTCTGCTTTCGTGAGTAAAACAATATTTTTGGGTACGTATGTACGTATATATTTAATGTTTACAATGTAAGTGAACCATGTTTACGAATTAAAAGAATTTTAAATCTTTATTTTAGCGATCTTTAACTTTTAAACCGTCCCAAAAATTGAACAGAGGTAGTCTCGTATTGAATTAATAATTAAGCTACAGAGACGTAAACAGGGTAGGGTGTTCCCAGATAAGAAGAGGCGAAATGCCCTTGATCTCAGATTTTCAAAATTTTCCAAAAACAACGCTGGATATTCATATAAGAAAATTTTAGGGGCAAAAAAATTTCCCTTGCCTGGTCTCACAGTGCGACTAGAAAAAATTTAGCGCAACAAAAATCAAAAAAATGAAGTTTCTCAAAATGCCAAAATGATATTTGCATTGTGTTCTTTTATTACCTAGAAGTCTAGATTAAGGTACATATCTAGATGTACATATAAAAACAGGAAAGGAGCTGACGTGAGAACCAAAACTCACATTTGACAAAAAAATCGAAATGGAGTTTTTCACTGATTCAAATAGAATATTTTAAGGTTTACTATGTAATGTAGTTTATGTCCATTTTCCCCAACACCATTTCTTAAAGTTAGTAATTTAAAATTTCTTAAAAATCTAATAATTCTCAAAACTCACAGGTAAACCTCTACAGAGATCCCAAACTACTTGGAATCAAATTTGGATTTTATTTTGCATTTTACCGAAGTTCTACCTAACTAACTTGTCAAATGTAAGTTTTGATTCTCCGCTCTTTAGCAATGTTCCTTTTTCAAATATATTTTCCTCCCTTATTGATGAGTAAATTTAGAATTAGATCCAATCAGGGCCGGCGAGAGAAAATGCGAGCCTTGTACAAAGATTTTTGCGGAACCAGATTTTTTAAAAATAATTTACAGAAAAATTGTTTTTTTTTTTCGTCGCCATCCCTCCTCTTCCATAACATTACAAATAATATCAAAGTTTATTATTGAAAATTGGGTAAAACTCTGACAAACATGGCTAAAAAAAGCAGAAAAGTTATCAAAAATCTTGAAAACTATGCAAAAAGTGGCCAAAAATATGAAAAAAAAACGTTAGAAATCATGAAAATATGCGTAAAAAATTAACAGTAATGCGGAAAAAATACAGAACATTGACTAAAAATTTGTAAAAACTGTTGAAAAAAGTGTAAAAATTGACTTACAATGTTAAAAATCATCAAAATTTATTTGAAATTTACAGAAATACGTAGAAAAATGCGAAATATTGATTAAAATCCCGAAATTTGTCTTTTTAAATTAAATTTTTTTCATTTTTTCAACCAAATTCCGCAAAGTTTCAATGATTATTTTTCAAATTTTGGGTCAATCGAAGTCTCATTACAAAAGTGATGAATTTTTAACGAGTTGGGTATCAAATTTAACGTAAATATATAAAAATTTCAATTTTTTCACCTCTAAGGGAGGCTATGGCCTCGTTAGCCCCCTCCCCTTTTAGGTGCGCTACTGTGTGTACCAAATAATTTGATATTTGTCAGTATAACATGTTTGGAACATTACAATTTGAGATCAAATCTTCTATAAATCTGGATTTTTTTAATCAAACTTAATTAGGCACAGGTATAAAATCAAAATTTAAAAAAACGCAACTTTTGATCATATAAAATTTGATTTTTGCAAAACTGTTTAATAAAGCAATTTAAGCTCCAAATATATCCCCTCCCATCACCTCTAAAAAATTTTGTCAAGTCTGAAATTGTTTCTTTAATCTTTAAAAGTGACTCCTAAAGACGAAATAGTAATTCAAAATAAATGGCTCAGAAATTAAAAATCGAACTGATTTTAATGATAAATTGAAAATTAATTAGAATATTTATCCAGCACGAAAAAAATTTCAAAGCGTACGCCAAAATTTTATTACGAATTAAAATCAACTCTAACTATAATTAATTTGCTGATACAAGACTCAGGCAATTTCAAACTAATAGTTTACTTCATCATATGGTACACTTAATGTATCTATCTGGTACCTAGCTATCAGCCTATAATAATTCTGGAGGTAAGCATTACGGCAACGACGACGATAAAAACAACAGATGCTTTTTGCAACGACGAAAAACACCCCAAGTCATTCGATGTCAACAGAACACTTATATCATATTAGAGCAGGGAACAGAACACATAACACACAACACGAGACCAAACCTCTTAATACGTCAAGATACTCAGGTTATTTACGTAGCGTAGTTACATAACATCAGTACGTACTTTTCCGTAAAAAAAAAAAAAAGAAAAAGAAAAAAAAAAGAAAAAAAAGTAATAATATGTATAACCTACACAATTACAACGAATATCGGCGCCGATCTCGATCACGTAAAAGTATATAGACGCGTTATCGCACCTACACATTAATAACCTACTCACTTCCGAGATAAGTTTGCGATTAGGTCTGAACTGGGTACGTTACATAGATGCATACAACATACAACATACAACATACAATACACCTGTGTTATAATTTGTAAAAACCACTTACAATTTCCATTCGTCGAGTAAAAGTCATACGGTTTACGAGAAAAAGAAACACAACACAGTCCACCTCTACCACGAGTAAATGATCGAGTATGCACGCGAACTCCACCAGGATACCAGTAGGTGCTACGGGTATGAGCAAAGCACACACGATATCGTTAGACGATGCACAAAAACAAAACACAATCACATGCACATCTAGACAAAGCGTTCCGCTTCATCGGATTCGCAGCATACTACGTAAGTATAAGAGACGCGAGCAGTAGACGTAGATTCGTGCACTAAATGCTTTTAGCGCTCTAGACAAAAATAAATTCACATAGGATACTTTCTCTTCCGTCGTCATTTCTAAATTTAATATGAAAGACCAAAAAACAACGACTTTACATCGTAATTAAATTACACGCAAATGTTTAATCGGCCACACGCCCTAGCACCGTCTTGTCTGCCTCGTCCGGTTCTACGAAGTGGCAGACGTGTTGATAAATTTCGACCATCCAGGTCCCGTCGACGACGAAAAGCTCTCCGAGACTACAGGCTAAGACGACGATGTCACCGAAAAGTGTTTTTCACAGCCAGCATGTCGCCATCGCACACAGTACGAATACGTGTTGGTAATGCTGCCAAAAGGCAATTCTCATTATTTCCCCCTCCGCCCCTCCCCCCTCGACTTATTTATACATGTACGAAAGTACGTACGCCGCGCTGCGCTGCACTGTAATGCAAATGGCGTTCTTTGAAATTTGCAATATCTTCGAGCTTCGACGGTGTACAGACCGCGTGCTCGCTTCTTCGTGCATGCAAACATATAACAAACGCACACGTATAATCAACAGGTTTTTTAATGGCTTCCGCTGATAATGAAATTTATCACCGCGTCGTAATCAACAAACCAACTTGGTACCTCGCAGTCATTGCGAACTTCGCGTCAAATCGAAAGTAAACCGATCAGATCCGCGAATTTCAACCTCTTTCTACAGACTCTAGTAACAAATCGAAAGCAATTTTTCATCGGTGTTTCGATAAAAAGCACCTAATGTAGAGAGGTACATAGAAGCTGCAGAGACCGTACGTGTACGTGAAACTAACTACCTACCAGTAGGTATGGTATACGAACACGATATACCTCTATACAGCCTGTGTACTGTAAGTATGTGTATGATTGATCGAATACGGAAATGGTTCGGTCTCTCACGTCTGCTAGTATTATTGGAACGTTACCAAAGGACTAGAAATTCAAACAACAACCATTAGGTATACGAGTAAGTAAAGGTATAGATACATAATTACTACGTATGTATGTACATGTACCTTACCTATACCAAACCTACTCTATACAAATACGTTATGAATAATTATTTCACGAACTAGACTCTGCCATACGATCTGCTAACAATTTTTTTTTCTTTCTTTCATCGTGATGTATCGTCTCACGCGTTTTGTTTCAACGAAGTGAAGGGTGCATTCTAGAATAATTTTTCGGGGTACTTTTCCATTTCCATTGACACGAGCTCTTCATATACAAATAGTAACGCATAAATTAGCTAATATCTTTTTAAACTCGTATTTATACAAGATGTCCTCGGATACATCACTACTCTTATTTGTTTAATCTGAGTTCAGAGTTCGAACTCAATCTATCACTAAAATTTGAACGAATTTATATTTACACCAGGCTAAGTGAAACACTGATATGGATCGAGAAAAAAGGAATCCATCTTCTCCGTCTGGTAGGTCTTCTCAATTTTCACTGTTTTTTTTTTTTTTTAATATCAAAAATTTGTTCACGCCATTGAAAAGGTTGATCTTCTTTCGTTCAAAAACACCTTTAATAACGATAGGTTATGAAAACAAATTTTTGATATTTAAAAAAAAAAACAGTGAAAATTGCACATTTTTGTACATGCCAACCAATGACGTATCTAAAAAAAAAATGACCACATCGTTATATTTCACACAAAATTCTCACTCTTCTGGTTCAAACCCCAGCATTCTATCTATAATGGTTCTTTGGAAAAGTAAATTTGAATGTGCAGGATAAATTTCAAGAAAAAAATCCCCTTTAATCTGGAGGCCAGGCAAACATGCATACATAGACTCGGTATGTGCTGCATAGTTACTGGTTGAAGGGGGTCCATATTGGGACGGGACACCCTGCATAATCTCCTCACTATCATAAGAAACCACCAGTATTGTTTTTGCAATTTCAACGATAACCTCATTTTCTCACGAAACTTCGAACTTTTGCAGAAGACCTATCAGGCGCAGAAAATGGAAAAGGGAAATATAGGACAATTCCTTTCTTCTCGATACATATCAGTGTTTCACTTAGCCTGGTGTAAATATAAATTCGTTCAAATTTTAGTAATACATTGAGTTCGAACTCTGAACTCAGATTAAACGAATAAGAGTAATAATGTATCTAAGGATGAGGGAATGTTCAAAAATGTCCGTTGGAAATTTGCATAAATGGTTGCCCATCACGTATTACTCCAAGCGACTACATACGCACCATATTTTTCTCCAGCATGGGACTGATTTTCACGCAGCAGCGTTGCCAACATTGAAAAAAAAACTATACAAGGGTTGGATAAAGAACAATGAAATTAGTAAAAATGGTCATATGAACAAGTTGCCTAGCTCAAAATTTGAAAAGGGGATGATGCAAGAAAATCAAAAATTTGTAAAAATATTTTTTGTAATTAAGGATTCTTGCACCACTCTTCAACGTGAACGAAAACAGTTATTTATAAAAATTGCATACTTTCGAAATTAAAGGAACTGCTTGAAATGCGGATTATATATTTTCTTTATTATTCTGTATAATTTACAGCGAAATTAAAATATATCAATTTTGATTAGGAAAGAGTGGAATAAAATTCATCGGTTAGAGCTGGTGAAAGTTTCACGCACACAGCCCCTTCAGTTTTGAAGATAGATAATTTATGCAAAGACTACTTATTGTTTACCTTGAGAAGTTATGTAAGAATTATCGATTACAAAAAATGTTTGAATTTTTTATTTTTTGAATCACTACTTCAAATTTTGAGTTGGGCAACTTGTTCATAAACCATTTTTGTTATTTTTTTCGGTTTCTACTTTCTACCCGATCTCTATATTATTATTATTTTTCAATATGAAATAATAAAACAATTATATGTGGTACCACCGTTTTCATATTGGAAACACTACCACGCAAAAACTACCGAAAACTAGCTACGTACCGGCCAAGAAAAATATGGCGCATAGCGCATACGTCGGCAACTGGAATATTATATTATAGGCAACCCGTTTTCTCGTTAGCCATTCTGGTAAAATTGTTCCAGTCCACCATACCATGAAGGTACTAAAATTTTCATTGTAAATTTGATGAATTTTTCTACTTATTCACATTCCCTCACATCTCCATTCACAATGCAGAGGAATGCATGAAATTCGATTGATACCCTCTTCCTCCCTAAACCTAGAAAAAAGTAAATTTTGAGATAATTGATTTCAGGGTTAGTAAGTAGCCCCTACCCTACGCGCTTGTTGAATTTTGATATTTTCAGATTGAATTGCTCAACATATGTACAATTGAAAAATACACGCACACATTTCATTGTATAGAAAGAACGGAAGAGGGAAGAGTTTTTAATCTTTCCACGTCCGTTCTCCAGGACAATTTTTGGGAATCGAACCCCATCAAATAGACAGAAAAAAAATTATTTTCCAAGAGAATGCCATCATATTCAAAAAATTGCATAAATTACTCGAGTATTTTCGAAAATGCAGTTTTTGATGATTAAAACACCATTTTCCAAAAATTTTCGCCTTTGCTTCACTCGTGTACATAATTGCCAATAAATTTTCAACGCAAAATTAAGTATATTTTGAAATTTGTGAACATTGAAAATTTGAATCCAGCTATCTAACCCTTCTCTTAAAACGAACCCACGCACAGGCCTAGTTTTTTTTTAAATATCATAATTGACTCAAAAGTAGGCAGACTAAAATTTGATACGATAGATCATTCAAAGGAACTTTTTATACTAAAATTACCTCTGCACAGTTCAGAAATACGTATGAAATTCTTAAAACATTGTTCATGTATTAATTACCTTTCACTCTCTCCGCTACAGCACTACTTAATTAACCCAACAAAGTAGATGAAATTTGGTGTAACTTGCCATTCTTTTAAGAAAAGCAAGCCCTTTCGTTATTTTATCAGTTGCGGTAAAATAATACAGTAAATATTACTAGGAATATTTTTGGTTCATCCGATCTTCTAGAATTTCGTTTGAAAATTCAGAACCGAAATAAAAACCACAAATTCACATTATTGTAAATAAACAAAACACTCACTTTACGAGTCAACCTCTACGTATACATGAAAGGTATTTTTTATTTGGTCGAGGAATAAAAAAAAAACCGCAACACGACACCATTCTTTAGCACGACGAGACGAGATGAGAGTAAATTTGAACCGCTGTACATAATGAAAGCGATATTTTCGGCCAACTTTTGACGATATGAAGTTCATAAAATGAGATCGACCAGGATGGACGGGAGGACGTTCTAACGTGTTATTCGATTTCAACGTTAAGTTTTTTCTCGACATTTGCATCGAAGATAGTGTAAAAATAGTGATAGTATTTCACAACCAGATCCTAATAATAGATCTATTTTTCTGGGTTATTAGTTTCATAAATTCTTAACCATAATATGCCCACGCAAATTATGTACTTAGCGCCATCCATTCGTCTAATCTGTCGTTTCTTGAATTCCTCCTCTTTTTTCGGCTATCGTTTCAACAAGTGAACTTTTCTTTTTAACAGGCTCGTACGTGTGCCCTTTTTACTGATATCTATGTCACGGTTATACTTGTCTACTTGTTACATTGTGATCTGCGAATGTTTTGTTACCATTACTTTTATTTGTACTTAGTTAGTAGGTAGGCTCAGGCTCGTACAAAGGTACGTTGAATAAATACATTATCCAAGGTGAATTGATTGATTTGTTTTATAATGATACGGTCAAGGAATCGATACAGTTTACTTTGAGTAAGTGTAAAAAAAATCTCGTGGCAATGGTAATTTGAGAGTGTATAGTTAATCTGTACATCAGCAGGTAAGTAAGGATGTGGCGTATGTCAATTGTACTTGGAACTAAAAACATTAACATCTGCACGCTTATTCAATTGCTCAACGAATGAAAAAATGCTATGCAAATTTTTTTGAAGATGTGAATTTCAAGTCAGAATTATATGAATTTTTTTCGATCAATAGATATCTACAAGTATTGAAATATTTCCGCTTTGTTATCTTGTATATACGTAAATCAAAATGAGGAAAAATTAGCACAAAAATTTTGACTGTTCTGTCACTAGGGCGACTTGCTGTCGCCGTATTACAAAAAATTATCATATCGATGTACACGTTCTTTCTTACTGTACATACTTATGTATACCTGCATGTGTCTCTGTACAACAGTATAGGTAGATAGATGTTTAAAACCTATTTTAATATAACAGCTAACACTTGAAGCATCTCTTTCGATAAAATACACACTCATACACGCGCACGATATTTTATATTATCTTATTTATGTATCTGTCTTACCGCCATTACATGCCACTGTTTATAAACTGTTAATGTTCAACGTGTTTTACAATTGTTCGATTACCTACTCGCTTTATTGTTGGAACGTATTTGAAGATATGATCAGTAGTCGTGTTTAATGCTGTAAAGTATTATGCGCTATACTTTTATACTACATGCATTACAATTGAATATAAGATTGAGCGCGAGCGCGTACAGTTGATACTTTTCTCATGTATTCAGTATCCATATCAGCCATGTTCGATCTTTTTGACTGAGTCGATTTTGATTTCCGGTTTAAGAAGAAGAACGACACGATTGGTACGAGGTATCTATGACGAACGAGAGCGATTTCAAACTTTAAAACAAATATGACAGTTTAATAAGACAGAACATAGGATGGATGTAAATGATCAGTAAAGTTTATTCGCAATTTCTTGAGAGGGTTTCAAAAAGTAAAGAAAATTACAAATTTGAAATGAACATCGATTCAAAAACAAATCTCTTATACTGGGTGTTTCGCTTTGATAGAACTTCCTGTACACCACAATCACAACAACTCGAGTTGAACACGCGTATAATGTTTTGCCTACCGTAATCATTGAAGGAGCAAAGATATACAAATCTGACTTTATAGCCTGCTTTTCTATACATTTTCAGTGAAAACCAGACTGTTATGGTCTATCGACCAATGGCGGATTAAGGGGAGAAATATCAACAAAATACATTTTAAGGTCCTCGAAGACCATTACGACCTTTTTTGGCCATGTGGGATATTTATTTTTATTTTTATTATTTTTTCTCCTCCCGAAAACTAAAATCATTTACTCCGCTCAATATGGACCAAAATCGATTCAATTTAGTTAATAAGACTCAATTTGGCGGAGGATTAGATATATATGAGTGTGCATGACCTTAAGTGAAAATTTAGTTGCACCCAGATTTGGAAGTGGGGTGCTGAGGGGCTAAAATCACAAAAATTGTTTCTTATTCAGTCAATCGATAGAAACATCTAAAGTTGCATAACTTACCTAAAGATCACCCTCCTGGGTCAATTACGAGAAGAGATATCGGGACTTCCCCTCATTTTTGATCTTGAAAAAGGGCTGTTCCTCCCCTACCAACCCCTCCAAATTTAGCTCGGAAGTTGAAATTTAGTATGTAGACTTGTTAGAAACCATAATGGGGGGGGGGATTAAGATTTTTCAGACCCACTGCGCTCTTTTATAGTAAAGAAATGTGGGTTTTTAGGCGGTTTTTCTTATTTTTCGAGTTTGTTCCTCGCATAGCTCTCATCCAAATTAAGCTAGGAAGTTGAAATTTTGTAGTGCCTTTTGCGAATCTCAACTATTCAGCCTGATTGATCCCTCTCACAACCCTGAAATGGTTGTTTTTTGCCGGGTTTTCTTAATTTTCGAGTTTGTTCCTCTTATAACTCCCCTCCAAATTGGGCTAGGAAGTTGAATTTGGTATGTAGATGTTGTATAGGTCTTGGATGAGTTTTTCAGTGTTATAAACTGCCGCGATGTTTTTTTTTTCAATTCACATCATAATATTTCACAAAAAATCAAGGTGATTTTTTTTTTTCTAAAAATCTTGAGACATTTTCAAAAATTTTCAAGTTTAGTAGCCCCTCCTTCCCCCACCAACTACCATGATTATATTTTCTCCAAGTTGTTTAGAAATTTTCTGGAAAAAATATTTTTATATTTTGCATTGCTTTTCAACAAAAAATTTCTACGAAAAATTTTTTTTGCAAAGATCGAAATCTTATGGAAAAATTGATTCAGTTTCGATATATTTTCTCTGAATTAGTTCAATATTTTACGAAATGCAGCTTATTAGTAAAATTATTGTACGTATTGCCGCGGAAATTTTTTTTTTAAAAAGCAAAAAAAAATGTGGCATAGTTTTTTTGTCAAAATTTCTAAACAACTTGGAGAAAATTTAATCATGCCACGTTGTGGGAAGAACCTTATTATTTCAAGAAAAATTTTCTAATTGGATAGTCATAAGAGATTTTTCAAAAGTAAAGGGCAAAAATTTAGATTTTTTTCAGAAATTATGAAGTCTATTCTAAAATTATTCAAAATATCTTACGAATCACTTCACCTCTGCTTTCAATTTTTTCACTGGATATACTACACCGTACACTTCACACTTCGGCACTAACTGTAAGTTTTTAACATTTCTGGATAAAAACTTAATAATTTTTGGGGGGAAGCATCATGATTATGATAAGCAAAACATTACACGTAACTTGAATTATTTTATTTGTGGTATGAAGGCAGTACTACCGAAGCGAAACACCCTGTATAAAGGTGCTATCTGAAATGCATTTTCTTCCTAGTGGAGATGGAAGCCAAAGAAGGAAAAAAGAAATGAAGGGTAGGGAATCCAAATTATTATTTTTTGTATAAAATAAAAACACACCCTTCAAAGTTTCGTCGCATAATCGAAAAAATATTAAAATAAAAATTACGAAATAAAATACCTACGTTGATTTTTTTTTTGTCTTCGAGTCTCATCTGCTTTTACTTTTTTAAATTTTTATTCCATCATCGTTGAAAAGTACGAAATAAAAAACGTTTAAATTATTAGGTTCGTTACGCAAGAGTAAGTACCGGAGGGGAGAGGAACGAAAGGAAGAATCGATAGAGGAATTTTGCGATACAATGTTGATAATTCATTCGCCGATGAGGTTTCCAGAAGATTAATCGTGTTTGAAGATGTTCGATGGGATTAATTATTTATAAATTTCAAGTTGACATTTTCGCTACGATTGGATGCTGAAAAATATTTCCGTTTAATTATAAGAAAAAGATTTTTTTTTCCTTCTTTCCATCAGGATTCTATTCGGTACTTATTCTCGTAAACGTCTAGAGTTATTTTTTCGTAAAGAATTTTTTACTTGAGCGAAACCGACGATTGATTTAAAAGTTTTTCCAACGTTTACAAAGCTTTTTATAATTTTACGATGTACGTTTCATTGTTGTTTTTTGTTTGTTTTCGTTTCTTCGATATGTAAATTACCAGTTTTGAAGAACGAAGCAAAAAAAAAAAAAAAACGCATTAATATCAAAAGGTTGGATAAAAACTTAAATTATATAACACGTTGAAAACACATTCATCACGCGAATTTCAGTAGGTATCTAACAAAGAAGTTTTCGCTTCGAAAATTACACCTTTTTTTTCCAAAATGTGGGTAATTTTTAAATGAATATGATAATATTATTCGTATAAATAAGAAGAGGTATACACGATGGAAAAATTATTTTTTAGTTTTCCCTTTTACTTATTCATATAGGCTATCTAGTTATAAGGATATTGAATAAGGGGCATATACAGAAAATATTTCTATTCGCAATGCGAGGCAATATCGATGCAATTTTGAAAATTAAAAAAAGAAAATTGAAGAATAAAAAAATGTTCAAGATGCGTTAGTTTTACGTTTTGATACCGAAGTTGAATGTACGTAATTTTGTTGCAAACACTAACGCAGAGGTACGATCGTTTATCGTTCGGACAAAAAATAACTTTCGATATAATGTTTTGAAAAATAATAAAAATATCATCATTTTTATAGTACACAGCTAATAATAATATCATACGTGGGATCTGTATGTACACGATATATTCGTATATGTAGTAATGTACCAGAAAGCGAGAGAAAAAAAAAGGAGAGAGAAGAACGACTGTAGATTATCAAATAGCACTGAAGATATATCTACTTATACAGTATACAGACGAAATATATTTCTATACGCGTGTAACTGTAGTGTACGTATTCGTTCAACGTGTAGGCGAAAAGTTTTACAACTGGAAGTTCGTTAACCTGAAACTTTTTACGCTTTTCTTAGAGCATTATCGTCAAGCAATGAAAAAAATCTCGATGATATGATGATGACGGTGATCAAAATACGTATAACATCGAAATGCGCACTCTTAGGTACGTCCAATGTCATCTTCATATTACCTACAGATACGTGCGTATGCGAGGATATGTCGTATTTTGCAAACTTCCATTAACAGTGTGAAGAGCGAAAAAGGGAAGTAAAATGAACTCGTGTTTTTGTTAATAATCCTCCAGAGAATTTTTACGTACAAAAACATTGTTATCAATAATTGTCTGCTCATAGAGAATGAAAAATACAAGATTACTATCTTGTTTTGGTACACGTTTGTACAAGATAAATGAGACACAAATATGTACCATACGCCAGTGTATTTCCAACACCAAAGGTTTAGAGTATATTTCGCTAAAACTAATGGGATTTTGAAGTACTCATTTGAAACGTGGATGAATACAGGTAGGCATAGATGATAGATAATCTAGATGTAATATGGAATATATACAAAAGATTGGTCATGAAAGGTTACTTGGTATTTCTATTAGCGAATTTTTTCATACGTACATACATACATATGTCTACTCAAAGAATTAATTTTAGAAATTTATTTTCATTATTTCTGATGACGCGAAGATGCCAATTTAATTGATAAACAATTACATATGTAAATATATATTTGGACATTACGTCAATGCACCGCATCAACAAACAGGTATACTACAGAGAAGCAGATACACACAACATCGGAAAATCGCTAACCGTCACAAGTGGACAACAATTAAGAACTATTAGCACTAGTCTTTCAGCGTAAGTGTACAGGCGTATTCAGCATAAAACGTGAAAAATTTCGCACAATTTATTCTCAGAAATCTGTACGTAGGTAGGTAGCGAGTAAATAGTATGTGGAATATGATAAACTTGACAATTCAAAGAAATATTAACCAATTCAAATTAAACTTCTTTGGTATTGAAATATTAGAAATTTGTTTTTTTTTTGAATGAATTTGAATATTCTAGGAGATGTAAGAAGTGGCGCCAAAAATTCTTCTATATTCCGTAAGTGGGTACTTATTAAGAAGTATACGTATACATACCTACTTGACAATTATCGATAAGTATTTAATTTATTTAGATAATTTCAGCACCTGGAATTACTCGAAATTCGAGGAAAGAAATATAAACAAAAATTGCATTTATGACCGTCTCAAATTTACATTCTTAATCAGCCTTCACCACTTTTCTTACGACGGAGTAGTCAGAAGTGCCCATCGCCAATCTGCACAATAATGATTGCCTATCACGTAGTGCTCCAGGCGCCTTCATAAGCACCATACGGTACTAGTTTTCGTGTGACAGTATTGCCAACATTAAAAAAGTGATAATACAGTAAATTAATTATTTTATATTTTCAAACAAGTAAAGAGGAATATTTTTTCAATCGAGGATTCTGGCGTAACTCTTCAAAACAAACAAAAACTATTTTTTTTCTTTCGTTTTTTGTTTTTTTTTTTTAATTGCACACTTACAAAAATTGCAAGGACTGTGGGGAATGCAGATTATCATTTCTTTTGTATTCACTGTTATCAGTAGTAAAAAGGGAATATATCAAGTTTGACTCAGAAATTTATCAAGTAATGTTTTTGAAACTTTCATACACACAGTCCCCTCAATTTCGAAGATACACAATTTTTGTTTGTCTCGAAAATCTATGCAAGAATTTCTAATCACAAAAAATATATCTTTGAATTTTCAATTTTTTTGAATCACTGTCCCTTCAAAAGTTTCAGTAAAGCAACTTTTTCATATGATCAGTTTTACTCATTTCATCAACCTCTGCCCGACCCCAATACTATTATTTTTGAAAAAATTAAATATTAAATTTACTAAAGCATCACTTTGTAGTCTATCCGTTTTTGGTTTTTGGGTCCTAAAAAACTATTACGGCCATTTTTGGTCATGTTGAATATTTATTTTCATTTTATACCCCCCCCCCAGAAAATTATTTCCTCAACTCGATACAGGCCAAAACTGATCAAATTTGGGAAATAGACTTTGATTAGCGCGACATCTGATATTGTGGAGTCAAGACAACCTCGGGTAAGGGTAAATATTCAGTTGTACCCAAATTTTGGCGAGGGGGCGCTGAGATGCTAAAATCGCAATAATTGTTCGTTTTTTGAACCAATTAATAAACACTCTGAAGTTGCATATCATATCCAATAGATCGATTAGTGGGAGAGATATGAGGGGTTTTCCCCTATATGACCTTGAAATAGGGATATTCCTCCCCCCGTTTCCCTTACAAATTGAGCTAGGAATTCGAAATTTGGTATGTTGACATGGTAGATGCCGTAGATGTGCCTTTCGAGAGTTTCGAATTTTCAGCCTGATTGTACGCTCTTACAACAGTAAAGAAGTTGTTTTTTGTCGGTTTTTCTTATTTTTTCAAGTTTGTTCCACGTATAACTCCCCTCCAAATTGGGCTTTGAAGTTGAAATTTGATATGTAAATTTAGTATTGGTCTTAGATGAGCCGTTTAGTGGTGTCGACTTTTTAGCCCCATTGACCTCTCCCCTCACCCCACCCTTTCAACTGATTAGGAAAAAGTATCGTGTTTTTTTCAATTCACAAAATTAAAATATTTCACGAAAATCAGGCTGAAAAAACATCGTATTTATTTTTTTATTGTTGGAAAAACTGCCACGCTAAAACTATCCGGGCAAAATAAATACAATGCGTATGTCGGCGCTTAGAATACTTAATGACAAACGACCATTTATATAAATTAGCGATGGATTCTTCTGAACGTTTCCTCATTAGATTTTTTAGAGGCGATAGCTGTAAGTCAAGGAGGTCCAGGGTCATAACGAAAATCAAACTAAAATGCAATTTTTAAAAATAGAATTGAATTTTTTATCCAGTGAGCATCGAGTATCTAAAAGGTTGTGGAAGCCATAAAAATCATAATTTTTCATAAAAACTGTCCCAAAATATTGGATTTTTTCGGTTTCAATTTCCTTCGAAATTTTGCCAAAAAAAACGCATAAGAAATCTACTTTTCCAACACATTGTACTAGCTGTACTCGGACAGCTTCTCCATGCATGTAGCTGCAGCTTAAGAATGGCATTTTTTTGATAGAGAAAAGCGGTAAATAAACCGAAAAGTCATTTGAATTGGACTGAAGGGGTGTTGGTAGAGAAAATGAGACCACATGGCACCACCATTTTCTTATACCAATTCTATTCTCGGAGGAACCATTTTATGTCCTATTTCTCCATAAGGGGGAATGGATCAACTGTCAACTGGATATTTTACACAATGAACTGAATCCAATTTATTTCGCCTTAAAAGAAACTCCAAAACGATTATAGAAATATCGAGTCATATGTTTAAGTCGGCTTTAAAATGCTCGTAGTCAAAGTTGAATTTTAAAAAAACTTATTACGAGGAATACAGCGACTTATATCCTCTCGCTTTTCAACAATATAAAAGTCTTCATCACGACACGACATACGATTATTATTGTTGTTAGATAGGTAGGTAAGTAAGAAGGTAGTTAGGTAGCCGATACATACTATATTTGTATGTATTTCGTCGTGTAAAATTCGTCCTTTTATTACTTACTACAATACAGTAACATCAAAAAGTAATAATTCATAACGACTTTCACTTTTGAATACTAAAATATAAATTCTCCGTTTAATTACCGTAACATATACTAAACGAGCATCGCTAACTGTTGGACTCCTACAATGCCTACCTGGTACCAACTACTACCTATACTTACATGTATGTAGAGATAACTAAGCACACGTATAATTAATCCAGTAGCGGTATCAATAACTTGGCCATAGCATCAGGTCCATCGTTGAGCATAAACACAATATAACATATCGTAGTTACATGCAATAAAAAGTAATCAACCTTATCTAAGCGTTCCATTATTCTGCGCAATAAGAAAGCAAAATATATAGATATATTCGAGAACAAAAAAAAAAAAAAAAACGACAACGAGATAAAATGGCCTATAAAGTTTTTCAACATTAGTACTAACGATGAACAAACTGACAGCTGCCTCAGATGTGCTTTTCATTTTAAACATTCTTTTTTTTTCCTTTTCGTTAATGACGATCGTAATTTCAATAGTGACCCCGGTATGCTATGGCAAGTAGGTAGGCCTACCTGTATCATAAATCGTAACTCGATAGTATTTTGGTGTGCTTCAGTAATATACTTATGACAATTAGCACAGGTAACTTATTGGGAAAAAATCGTACATCTTCGTTAACCATGTTCTTTGCTTGAGTTAGCATCTTGCTAGGATGAAGTGGGTAAGCGTATAATTCCTCGTTATACCTAGTTTTTCAATTTTTTTTTGGCCTTAATGCAGCAATAGACAACTTTCACATATTTTTCCACCGGTCTCACTGATTAATCATTTCAAGTTTCATGCGAGTATTATTTTCATTATCCCATTTGAACATTGGGAATGTGCTATTTCAAATTTTCATATAAAAATTTCGTGTCATTTTGTATTTTGAGCACTACTTTTTTAAAACCCAATTAGGATTCAACAGTCAAGTTGTAATGAAACCTTAAAATGCCCCAAAAAAATTCATATTTCGAAGACTCTTTAGAACCAAGGTTCATTAGATTTCATTGAAATAAAAACTGTCAGAATAATTCTATGCAATTTTGAACCCAAATATGTCATTTAGTGGGAAGCTATTGTATCATGAGAGTTTCGGTCATTTTGGCTTGACTTTGAGGGAGTTGTACCTCCCTCTAAAGTTGATCCTTTTTGAGTCAACATTCACAACTTTAATTTGGTAATAAATGGTTACAAAAAAATGATTTTGAGTGGATTGATTTTGAAAATTTTTTGAATTTTTTTGAAAGTCTTAACGGAAATTTGTTCATTTTGGTGCAACATTAAAATCCACAAAATTTGAGTCCAAACGAATAATATTAATCAAAGCTCTGAAGACCCCTGAGGTGTTATGGAGTTTAACAAACATACCCGACGATGAAGACGAAACCAACAAATTCCTTTCCTTCATCTCCCC
>FIZR01011522.1:0-38621 GCA_900060175.1 Ferrisia virgata
TAGTGAAACTTTAACCTTCAATAACTTTTAAACGGTGAGGTTTATCAAAAAAATGAGATGAAATATTTTTTTTTATATAGTAGACACCAAGATATGCAATTTTCTTTATAACAATAGAAAAAAATAGAAATCTGAAATGCGGAGGACGTTCCTATTAAAATTAAGAGCTCATACGTGGAGAGAATTTTTTTTAGGTGTCTACCAACAAGTTTTTCAGGGTACCAAGTGAAAAAAAAATAATAATCGTTTTTTTTGACTCACCCTACTGTACAATATGGCAAAAATTTCAGCCACGTAACTCAATTTTTTCAACTTCCAAACCTCACCGAAAGTTAAAAAAGTTTCGAATTTTTTTTTTTTAATATTTTCAAAAATAGAATTATTATTGATACATAAATTTCTACCTAAAATGATCATTGCGGTCAGGTTACATAGCCTTTGAATGAATGTAGGACATCGACTTCAGACTATTCAACCCAGTATTTGAATTTTAACCGCTGCTGCAAATTTTTTTAAAAGTGCTTCAACAGTGATATTTCTTTATTTGTCCAATTAGTTTTTTCGATCTTCGCACGAATAAATTTTTTCCTGAAAGTTCCTAATGCAGTAGATATGTAATGCATGCGCCTTATTAATCCACTTAAAGTTTGTTTTTCACTGGTTTCTCTATTTTCTGGGGTTCTCAGTAATATCCAGAAATACAGAAATACTGTGTACACGGTTTGAAAAAGATAGGAAAATGAAAAATTGGCAACCCCTGAAAGTACATATAAAATAAATGAACTGTAGCGGTGGTTTGATTTTCAAAAACTTTCAAATTTTTCCTGAAGTCCAACGAAAATCTGTTCTTTTAAGCCTAAAACTAAGATCCCCAAAATTTGAGTCCAAATAAATAATATTAACCCATGCTCCAAGGGCTTCTTCATTCGTCTGAGGTTTAATAAAGCATACTACAGTGAAAATGAAAAAAAAAAATCAATTTTCGTCTAATTGTGATGAAATTGAAAGATGGTACTAAAAAATCTAGATGTTAAACCAAAACGAACCAATGCAACCAATTTCTACTCAAAGAAGCTCATTGGAAAAGAGAGGTACGGTATCCTCAAAACAATACAGAAATAACTAGCATGTTCCATATAATTCTCCCTTCTCAAGATCCAATTTAGGGGTTGAATACTCATTTGATTTCTCTGAATAAACTGTTTCAATAGTTTTGTGCAATTTTTAACCTAAGAGTCTCATTTAGGGGAAATCTGAATGTCAAGGTAATTTCTATGATGAGGTATTCGCTTTATATTGAAGAAGTCGTACCTCACTGCATTGTATTCCTTTCGAGTCGCTATTCGTAGGTTTTTAACGACCAAAATATCATTTTGGCTGTGATTTGATGAAAGTTGATTTTTTTTTACCATTGCGTTTTATGTTAGACTCCATAAGAACCCCAAGGGAGTCCTTGGAACACGGATTGAAATTTTTTGTTTTGACTCAAATTTGAAGATCTTAGTTTTAGACCTAAAAGAATTAATTTTCGTTGGACTTTTGAAAAAAAATTTAAAAATTTTCAAAATTAGGCTACCCTATTAAACTGTGTATATTTTTGATAACATTTTTTTAAAACCTTAATTTTTTGTATTTTTAGCATTGAAAAATGTAAAAATGATGTTTTTTGCGTAGGTATATCCCTAAAAAAATCGGCTGTACGGATTAAAATTGAAATATTACACTGAATCGTCTAAAATTAACATCCTTCATGCACTTCAGGAAGGCTAGAGAGGATTTACTTTCTTTACTTATTTCCATGAAATAAGAAAATTACACAGGTACCTTGTCCGATCTAATTCGTAGAAAAAAAAACTTGTCTGCACATCTAGCTCAGGTGGCTCCTAGAACTAAAACTAAAAAAAAAAAAAAAAAAACAGCGTTACAAGATAAAATACCTATTTTTTAATCTGCTCATATAATCCGGTAAAGTATTATTATTAAATATTTTTTATAAGCTGAACATCATAGGGTCAGGAAAACAAGAAGTAGGTATACCTACTACGATAGACGTACCTATTACAAGATAGATGGTATCGTTTCATAAATTTTACATTCCGTCTGGAATAATGTTTTCCTGCTAATAAATGCAATATGGCTCGTTCGAAAGTAAATTCCTATACTTAATTCAAAGTACTTAAGGATTCAAGGATTGTTGAAATTTTTAGCCTATACCAGCTTGCTATATTGCGCCAGGAAGTGAAAAAATATCACCTATACGAAAGGTAAACTTTCACCTAGTGCCAACGTTTTTAAACATTTATTCGTGGAAAATTTTTAAAATCCGCTTTATCACAGTGGCGACGTTGCTAGATAAGGAAAATAAAAATGGGCCAACATTTGAGAAAGATTTAAGAATATGACCGTTTAAAACCATTATACCAACCTGTAAGTATAATCACGTAGTAGGTATGTTTTGAAACCTAATCGATATCGTGTAAAAAAACCACTTACAGTTTCATTACGAATAAGGTATAGGTCTAGGTAGGTAGGTAGGTAGGTAGGTAGGTAGATACCGAAACCTACCATTTCATTGTCTTTGCAACCACACAATTCCCAAGCGTTTTGGTTGTATAAGTTCTTCTTTTTTAGATTGTTCTCATCTTTTTAACCTTTTAAATACTTAAAGTGTGTCCGAGTTGGTTTATTTTCTATGTTATGATTATTTTATTACAAATTCGAGTAAGCTAGATTTGCGCGCTATTTCCGTATCCGGATTTGTGTTTTCTATTATTGTCGTACGTGTATAAGACACTACTACTACACATATGATGATGTTATACGTATGTACTCGTATGAACGATATTATCGTTGAAACTTTATTTTATTGTCCATCTTCTACCCACCAATTCTTTTGGTTTACTTACTTACGTATTCGTGAGATGGAATTTTGTCCGAATTAAACTAGCGTTATATTGTATACCAAGTCGAATTATTTTTCGAGCTCTCGTATGTTGAAGTAAGGAAAAAAAATTATCAAGTACAAGTACATTCGTGTCGGCTTCTTCCGCCCTCTGTTACCTGTACATTTTATAAACGTATTAAAAATAAATGGAAAATGAGGGTGGCAGAGTAAACTTTGGTTGTTTTTTTTTTTTATTCGTCTTGGTAATTTATAATTTAAGGAAAGATAGGAAACTCGGCGAATGAATAAAAAAAAGTTGAAGGTAGCGAAATAAATTTTAAGGGATGAAATTTGTCGATTTAGATTTTTGTTGTGCATTTTTATGATGTTTTATTAAATAAACTGACGGAATATAAATGCTCAATAAAAAGATTGTAAAAATGAAAATACCAGTTTCTTTACGTAACGCAATAAATACAGCTGTATGGCACGTCTGTACAATAAATTTCTATTCCGTATAAAAAAAACAGTAGCTATTGTGGTCGACTACTTCACCCACTTACCTTATTTGATATTGTTTATTATATGTAGATTAGGATGGAGTGGAAAAAAAAACATGCCTCGGATTTTGACCAAACTCACGTACGTAGTTGACTCAGAGTTGAAACCCCACGATACAAAATTTTGTGCTCTTAGCTGAAATGGAGGTGGAGCAATGGGTACTCAAAGTAGGGTAATTTTCGAGAGAAAAAAAAACGTAGTTTTTCGTCATTTACACCCCTCCCCCCTCCTCACCGCCTAAAAATGATGTAGGACCTCGATCAACGAGTTAAAAAGATATGATTTGAGATTCTCCGTCTGTCTAGCGCATTTTCGGTCCGATCCGAGACCACTTTTAGCCCTCTACCACTGGGTTGAAAAGTTACAGATCGCAAAAATCGAGTTTTTTTATTTTTCAAAAAAATGCAATAAAAAGTACCATTACCTCAAATATGTGAATTTAGGCCAAAATAGTTGGGTAGTTTTGCATAACAGTGCTGCCAATCTCATTTATTAATAAAAGTTGAAAATATTGCTCTGTTTCGTGGCGAAAGTTCACAATTCTGCGTCTTAAAATTATTTTCAAAATTGGCAACACTGCCATGCAAAACTATCCGATTATTCCGACCTAAATCCACTTTTCTAAGCTAAAAACAATTTTTGGTACCGTATTTCAGGTAAAAGGTGCCTAATTGCATGTTTAAAACAAAAATAAAAAATCTAACCTCCTGGTGAAGGGTCAAAAGTGGTCTCAGATCGAACCTAAAATACCCTAGGTAGATGCAGAAACTCAAATCGCATCTTTTTAGCTCTGTGGCCGGGGTCCTACACCATTTCGGGAGGGGGGCGTAAATGACGAAAAATTACGTTTTTCTTAAAAAATGGCCCTACTTTGAAGATTCATAACTCCACCCTTCTTTAAGATAGGGGTATAAAATTTTGTATGTTGGGTTTTCAACGTCAAAATTCGAGGTATATATTTTTTTCATTCCAACCTAATGTAGATGTACCTACTTTAGTTGTAGACGAACGATAATTATCGATTAATATTTTTTGTTTTTCTATTGTTATTGTTATTATTGTTATTATTATTATTTATTTCAGTGATTCGATAGCAAACATATCAGCTCTAAAAACCATCGAAGCTCTGGCTAAGACTACTTCTTTATTTAAACAGTTTTTTAGTACATTTTTCGTGATACCGGTTGTAGGGCACACGGATAATCCGACATCTGATCCTTCTATGTACAAACATATAACCGAGTTATGGAAATTATGGCTTCCTTCCGAAGCCTTGGAGACTTTTGCATCCGGTAAGTTGTCTTTGTAGGGTTATGTTTTTAACGGCGCGTATGAGTTCCAATGAATATTATTCACGTGAAATTATTCATTTGGAATGTTCTGTTTGATTTGTATGGTGTAAAATTTTTACTCGCTGTTTGAAAAGTGGTGAAAAACGAGCTTTATAAATTCGTACGTTATTATACCATGCATATATACATATATATGTATACGTGCTTATACCTCTCTCTACCGCACGCTTATACAGCGAACATAATAATTAAGTGTGCTGGATACGATAGCCGAAAGTGTTGGTAGAGGCCTACCGTATAGCCTTTTATTTCAACATGTTCGTTTTATTATTTGGTTGTTTTCGACAGTATAATTCTTGCAGCATTTAATGAACAAAAAACATATTGTTTTTAAAATCTTTTCAAGTTTATATAAGCTTTTTTGCCTTTTATTTGGAATAAATTTTTGCCAAAATACGCGATTCGTTTCGATGCATTGTTCTCATGAAACAATCTCCATAGAAATTCTTTCAAAATACCTATCATAATTTAAAATATTCTCGTTTTAAATCCTTGTATTATTGATAAGTATCGATATTACGCCATTTTATTTATTTTATGTTATTTAACGATGATACTTTTATTTGTATCGAATTTACTCCTTCGCTCGATTTTTTTTTTCAAACCCAATTTTGCCAAGATGAAAAAAATTCACTCTTTCTATTTTAACCTTTTAGGATAGGTAGCTATATCTCTACCCACCTTCTTTTATTCTTTTTTTTTCGATAATTTTAACGTTCCTATTTTTTCCAAACGATTCTAGTTTTTCTTTTTTCTTTTTTTTCTTAAGCAGAATTTTTTTAGGTACTTCGAAAAGTTGAAATAATAAAATCAGAGCTAGCAGCCTACATATTGAAAATCTTACGTTAAGGAAAAAGAGAGGTAAATTTATAAAAAGTGCCTACCTAAATTACCTATAGGTAGTTGGATTTTTTTATTCGATGCATTTATCATTTGCTAAACTGCGTGTAAATGAAATGCTAGGTACCTATTTATTATTCGTTCAGAGTAGGTTAACCCGAGTATCTACGCATTAAACTTACTGAAAAATATATTGCTTTTAATATACCTTAATCTTGCATAGGAAACATTTGATTGTTAACAGGCGGTTACTACAGTATCGAACAGAAAAACAGGCCTACAATTGTAGTCTTGAATACAAATTATATGGCTTCAAATAAAGATCCGTTAAATCAGTGGAAATGGTTGGAGCACGTTTTAAAAGAAGTGCGAAGAAAAAAAAGCACCGTAAGTTTGTTGTGCTTACCACCCTGAACATTTGGCAAAACAAATCATGATCTGCTTTTAAACGAGCAAATCATAGATATTTATTTTTTTGGTTTTGTGTACAAGTACATAACTTCTATTCTGAATGGTTAAAATATCAAACGTGAAAATTTTGATAGTTTTATATCACCTAAACACATATCAGCAACTATCTATATGCTATATAACCCCCCCCCCCCACAAACAAACACACATGCACATATATAATAGGTAACTTATTTACTTATCTAAGATTTTACTAAAAGGTTCGGCTTAATTTATTTTCATATTAATTTTATCAGTTTTGAAAAAATATTATCGTTATTATTAAATAAATAGAAACTTGATGATATGCAGATCGTCAAAAATGCATCACCTAATAATTGATTTTTAATGAAGGTAAGAAGTGTTCATTTTTATGGGCTACTGCGTTTTTTGTAATTAACTTAGCTATGCCAATGAATGAAAAAAAAAAAAAAGTCCAAATGTCTAAAATACACGAACCTACGTATTAAATAACGTTGTTTGATGTTTTTTTTTTCTGCCAATGTCAAAATGAAAAGTAGTAACGTTGATTAACTAATGGTATAAGCTCGATGTTGTGAGAGTAAAATGAGCCTTTTTCCTTGAAAAAAAACCTAATCGCTTAATGAATTGTGAATGAATTTTCCTAAAAATAATTTTTATGTAAAAATTTTATACGGGTAATTTAGCTTTTAATACGCAATTAATCAATAATACGACATCTTCTTACGATGACATGAAATTACAAATCGAATTTTTCATTCAAATTATGTACCTACCTACCTACCTACCTACCTATGTATGATGTTCATCGTGAATTACATGTTTTTAAATTTATACCTATTGTTGCGTGATGGTAATCATTAGGATAGGTTTTTTTTATGTTTTTTCTTTCGAAAATCAAAATAGCTAACGCTCAATGGTGACCAGATTATAGTTCAAGTGAACGTGCCAAAAGCGTTGGCCCTAAAATCCGTTCTGAATGAAGTTGAGGCACTGGACGAAAATATTCAAATAAATGTATTAATAATTAGCGTTTCGGTTTCAATACTTTTTTTAGAGCCGGATCTTAAAAAATTACGAGTACTATTTTTCACGTTTTTGCGTAGGTAATTCTTAAGAAATTAATACGTAAGTTGATGAAAAATTAATTTATTTTGTGTAAGATGCGCATAAAATCGACAAAATAATAATTTTTCATCTCTACCCTCATCATTTAGTACTCTTTTTTGCATGTTTTTACCTACTACCTGGTACCTATCTGTGCATCTATACTTATTTGTTTTTCTTCGCCTACTTCTTTTTATATTTCCATACTTTGTATAAAGATGGCCTTGAGAATAAAATATATCATGGACTGGAACCTTTATCGTTTCAAAAAATTTTAATCAACATGATTTGCAAAGCACTAAAATTTTGAAAAATTTAGGAGAAAAAATATGTGAAAACTATCTACTTTTATGTGAGATCGGCTAAAATTGCTTATGAGAGAAAAAATGATTTACGGTTAAACCTTTGATTTATTTATTTAAAAGCTGGTGTAAGTATTCGCTTTCACACCTTATTTATTGTTCAAGTCAGTAGCCTATTTATATACGGGTTTCACGGCTTAACCCTCCCCCCTCTCCGCCCCCTTGAAGATGAAACAATTAAAAATCGCATTTTTTGCCAGAAACCCATGAAAGATGAATTTTCGAAAAATGAAAAATTATATTTTTTCAAAATTATGCCCTTAATTTGCTTGGATATACTTTGAAGCAGGGCGAATTTCGCTTTTATTAGAAACATGCTAACGGTTGGGGTAACAATGTTTGCAAAATGAGGTCAAAAAGATGTTATAAAAATTTCAGCCCTCAACTCAATTTATTTAAAATCCATACATTTTTCAGAAAATCGACTAAAATTTTGTTTGAAAATTTTTTCTAAAAATAAAATAATTAGTTCAAAATGATTATTGTCGGGAAATTTTTACCATTTCCTTTTTTTCAGGACTTTTACAAAAATGTCACTTTTTACGTTATTTTACGATTTTCTGAGAAATCAAGAAGGAAATTTTTTTTGAAAAACGTCCTCCTGAAATACTAGATTTAGGATAATAATTTTAGGTGATGAAGCGCAATATTTCAATTTTATCTCCCGTGGATGATTTTCCAGGTCTGTTTAAAAAATGGTTTTATCGTGTTTTTGTCATAGATAGGTTTCAGGTCAGGGGGTTATTTTTGAAAAGTCTAGCGTTTTTGATTTTCGGACTTTCTGTTCAAATGTTAACATGGATATTTCTTAGAGGTGGGATAGTTCGATAAAACTCACGGTGAAAGATGAATGTGACTGATTTTTGAACTTTACTTTGAAGTGTCTGAGCTGAGTATTTCATTTTTGGAATGTTGAAACTAGCAATAAAAGATGATTATGAATGATTTTTGCACTTTATGTTGAATTGTTGACACGAATGTCTAATTTGAAAAGATTAAAAAATTTTTAAAGTTGAAAAGTAGGAAAAATAAAAAATTGAAAGAAATGGACTTATTTAGAACGCAATGATCTGTGCACTTGAAAAAAATTAAAGATGATTATGAGTGACTTTTGCACTTGATGTTAAAATGTTAACATGGATGATTAATTTAAAAAAATTAAAAAATTAAAAAATTACATTAAAAAAGTTGAAAACTAGGAAAAATAAAAAATTGAAAAAAATTAAAGAATTCAATAAAAAATTTAAGTGTTGCAAAAATTTATACACGAATTTATTTACCTATTTAGAATGCAACATTTTTTCAAGAAATAAAAAAATAATGAATGATTTTGGCACTTTATGTTAAAATGTCCAAGTCGAATAAATGTAAAAAGATATTGGTGATCGAGTCATGAACGTTCTGAATGAAATGTCAATTATGAATCGGAAGTAAGAAGAGTAATGGTCGATTTTATGATTTCATTTAAAATTCAGATAAAAGAGTAATGAATGATTTTGGCATTTTATGTTAAAATGTTTAAGTTGGATAAATGGGGGTGAGTAGGTGGTGTACGTTTGTCACAGGGATATGTAACATATCCATGATGTAGAATTTTTTCCTAAAAGAGAAAAGTGTTTCAAGAATTATTTATCATTAAAAAAATTATTTTCAAAAAATTCTTAGTAGAATAGACCGAGTATACTTAGCTTCATCCATTTAATATCGATTTTCTGCACTTTTGCCTTTTTTAGGGGTTCTCAATTGGCATTCCAGCCTACAAAAATACAGTATGAATAGTTCAAAAAAATAAAAAAGATGAAAGATTGCTTTTGAGAGTTTGAAATAGATAAAAAGTGTTCCCTGTGAAGGAATTTTTTTCGCAAAATCATTTCCTCAGTCTTTAACAAATTTATTTCAAAATACATAAAAAAAATATACTTTTGAGTCTCCCAGAAAAATTGTTTGTGGAGGATAAAACTGAAATATTGCGCTTAATCATCTATAAAATTAATGTGCTAAATCCATTTCAGGAGGGTGTTTCTCAAAAAAAATTTCTTTCGTAGTTTTTCAGAAAATCGTGAAAAAACGTAAAAAGTGACATTTTTTAAAAGCTCCTGAAAATAAAGGAAATGGTAAAAATTTCCCATCAATGACCATTTTGAGTTAAAATACGTATAGTAATTTAATTTTTGGAAAAAATTAAAAAAAAAATTTTCTCTTCAATTTTTTGATAGTTTTTTGAAAATTTTCAAACTTTATATGAATTTTACAAGTTTAAAAAATTGAGTTAAAGAGAAGAGCTGAAATTTTTACCACATATTTTTGAGATCATTTCACTACTATTGTGACTTTGCTGTTCAAAGATTTCCAAAAAAAAAAAGCAATATTCGGTCCACCTTACCCATACTTATACCTCCTGCTTACTTCATTTGAAAAAAAAAATTCTCACACCACTCCCACCATTCCAAAAAATTTTAAGCCACCTTAATGGCAGAATTTTTATATACACCACTGATGTAAGGAGGTACTGAAAGGTAATTCTCAAAATTAGAATTTGAGGGATTGATTGTAAAAATTTCTAATTCTACTCGCATAGTAAAGCAGTCTAAAGATGCAAAGATAAAGAATATAGGACGCTAAATTTAGTTACCTAGGTTGGTATGAAAAAAATACCAATATGTGGTTGTTGTATTTATGAATTGATCGAAATTATTATAAAGTAAGCAGTTAAGCGTATTACGTACATAGTATACGGTTTACTTTTTCAAAACCATTTTATACCAAGTATTTGAAGCGGGCCCATCAAAAACTTAATCCAGAAATTCTTGTCCTCTATTCTTTGTACGTGAAAGTTCAGTGAATTTATGTAACCATACTTTTAGTTGTGTGGTTTTTGCCTTTGTCAAGTAAAAGATTCATTTATTCGTGTTTTTTCTTGAAACTTATGGGAAAAATGAAGCTGAAAATGTAATTTATTCATATTTTCCGTTTTGAACTGCTAATTTAAAATATTTTGACCGAAAGTTTATCATCCGAAGTAAAATAAGCGTATCTTCTCAGCCGTTAATTTTTAATTTTTCAACTATAATTCGGTAAATTTGGCAACGATTGCGAAGGATATAATTTTTAATACTGTAAAGCGCAATTTTGGTCGAATTCTTTTCTATAAGTGCGGTTACGCATTTGAATTGAAATACTTGAATTTGAGCGCTATCAAATAATGTGGGCTGGGTAGTAGGTAGGTAGGTAGGTAGGTAGGTAGGTAGGTAGTTACGTACGTACGTAGACGTACGAGTATAGTGTAGTGTATAGAAATAAATTACTTGACATTTTGACCTCGAATTAAATTTAGGGAAAACAAAATGACCAACCAAAGCGGATAATATCGTTTAAATGTGTATGCGGTCATTTAAAAACGGCTTTGCGGACCTTTCAACAGCGTCATTGAAACGCGATTATTTACCGCCAAACGTATAACTACGTAGGTACTTAAAAAAATTTTAATTACAAAAATATTTTTGACTCGTGTATTAACACTCATTTAACATGTTTTATAAGTCGTAATGAAACGTACGTTTTGAAGTGCGTATGATTAACTTCAGCACGTCTGCATACCTACATGTAAATGTGTTATGTAGATCTGCTACATAGATACGTATTTGTTTTTCGAGTTGAAGAGTTGTTGAAAAATGGCACGAAAAAGTACCTGCTGTAAAAAAATTTTGTTTATTTGTTCCTTAATTTGACGTTCGTAAACTTGATTTATTTGAAATTCACGTATACCTATACCTAAATTATTTTTAATTGCAATGTTGAAAAAGTAATGAAACAGAATGGAAAAAAATTCTATAACTACGATAACAATTGGTAGATTTGAAAATTATATTAAAACGTATATTATGCACCCAGTTCGATGAACTTTCTCATTAGTCGGTAAAAATTTATGGCAAACCTCCTTTTAAAGGTCGCAAATTGCAACGGAGTACGAAAAGAGTGAGAAGTTGAAATCAATGGAGAAACGAGGTTCTAGTCGATTTGCTCCCCTCCCTCCCACTGGTTAGGAAAACTGAAAATAATTGCCAGATTTGCAACCAAACCTTTGGAAACCCTCTATCAGAATCAGAATAGTTGGATACCTTTTCCTTTGTATAGTAGTGCGACTAACATGAAAATTTATTTCAAGATATTGAAGAGTCATCCTCTCCCTCTCCTCCACTTCCAACCACCAGACTATCTCCTTTTCAGAAATTGTTCGAAAGCATCGCACTGCAGGGTAGCCTACTAAAAAATAGAATTCTAGCTGTTGAAGAGGATAATTTTTTGATAATTGATGGCAATATTTCAGCGATCTCCGGTTTGAGACATTGAATGCCCTGTGACGCAAAACTTTTGAGTAATTTCAATTGGAATTCACTTTTCTACACTAAAAAATTTGTTGGACGTGTTGTTGAGATGAAAGGCCTCCTTATTCCATTTTTTTTTTGTTTTTTTTTAATAAAAAAATATCGATTTTTACGATGCACATTTTTTCAACTCCCTAATAAGTGGTTGTAAGTAGAATCAGATCGAAATGCCAATGGTATAGGAAAATGCGAAAATTCAAATCGCATTTTTTCAGCTCAGTAACCGAGGTCCTACATTACCTTTGGAGAGTAAAAATGACGAAAACCCGTATTTTTTCCGAAAATTATCTCACTCTGCCCCCTCCCTTTCATCAAGTTAGAGTTACAAAGTTTCATGTGATGAGTTTTCAACTCAGAGTCAACCACCAAAGCGAGTTTGCTCAAAATCCGAGGTATGTTTTGCCTGATTTTCTATGTTATATTGTCAATGAAAACCAGGCTATTACGGTCTATTGACCTACGGCAGATGAAGGTCGGAGTATCAACAAAATTCATTTCGAAGTACTAGAAAGCCATTACAACAGTTTTTGGCCATGTTAGATACCAATTTTTATTTTATTTTCCCCAAACTAAAAATTCTTTGCTCGGCTCGATACCGACGAAAATCGACAAATTTGAAAAATAATCTTCGATTGGCGACAGATTTGATAATTTGGGGCTAGAGATGACCTCGGGTTTAAAATTAAGTTGTTTTAAAATTTAGGCCAGGGGGTACTGAGGAGCTAAAATTGCAAAAATTGTTCTTTTTGAGGCAATCGATAAACAATTCAAAGTTGTATAACATATCCAAAAATCAGCCTGTTAGATCAATTAAGAGGGGAGATATGAAAGTTTTTTCGCCTTTCTGACCTTGAAAAAAATATTGTTCATCCTCTACCTCCCCTCCAAATCCAAATTGAGCTACGAAGTTGAAATTTGGTGAGTAAATTTTTTATGGGTACCATATGCGCTTTTTAGGTGATTTCGACTTTTCAACCACATTTCACCCTCAAGCAACTCAGAAAAAGTTGTTTTTTGTTGGTTTTTCTAAATTTTTGAGTTTGTTCCTCGCATATCCTCCCCTTCCCCCCCACCAAATTGGGCTAAGAAGTTGAAATGATTTAGTGTGGATTCTAAATATGCCTTTTGATAGTGTCGATTTTTCAGCCCGGTTGCAGTCCCCTCCCCACTACCCTTTCCCCTGATTAGGAACGATGTTTTTTTCAGTTCATTTATCGTTATAATATTTCACGAAAATCAGGCTGAATGTTTTTTTTTATTTTTTGTTTCCGCGTTCCCTTATCATTTTTGGAAAATGGACCACTTTGAACTATTGTAGCATTGAGAAAAAAAAATCGAGAAAAAGTAGCGTGTACCCAGGCACACCTCTGCGGCTTTGTCCACGTTTTTTTTTTTTTTTTTGAATTTTCCAACCCATAGGCAGAAGAGAGTTGACGTTTCCATGAAATTAAATATCAGAAAATGTGCTCAAAAATTTGGTCCAAACACATATCTTTGTTCACAAAATTTTTCTAAAAAAAACATCGCGTCTTACTGATTTTTTTTTCGCTTGACCCTAAAACATATTTCAAAAAGAAAATAGTATGCTTTGCATCGTTTCAAAAGAAAATTAAGTTCATTGAAAAAAAAAAAAATACGAATGTAAGAGATCATTGTAAAATTTAACGGAGACTGAAAATAATACATTTTCATTGCATTATTTCGCATAAGTAGATATGTTTATTAAAAATCAAAATATTTTATTCAAAAGTAAAGATACAAATACCCAATCGTCGTATCTAAAGGAAAAAAAAAAAACATTTAACCCTTAAAAATTGATATAGGTCTGAATATGATCAAACACAATATTTAAATAACCAAACAGAAATAGAAGGAAAATTATATTTTTTCAATTTACCAATCATAATTGCGAGCTTCGAGCGTTGTGAAAATAACGAGTAAAATTTTGCAAATGACACTTGTAGGTTTTCCTATTCGGACATATGCCTCCTGGATTTGTGGAACCTGGTCGTGAATTTTTACCTAAATGCATGATGTCGGATGAAAACATCTCTCGATATTTAAGAATGGTTGAAAAAAACGCCGATATAATTTCAGCTCAATTTTTTGGTCATTTACACGCGGATACGTTTCGAGTATTTTATAACGATACAGGTGAGTTGTGCATTGGTAAAGGTATAGGTATAGGTATAGGTATAGGTGCTTACCCACATACCTACCTATACATTTAAAAGCTTTCGAATAGAAGAAGTATTTTTAAAATTGAACTCTTATTGCGAATTCGATACAGGTAAACCAATTTCATTTGGTTTCGTGACACCTTCGATCTCTCCGAGGGAGTATAATAACCCAGGTTTTCGTTTATATAAATTCGACGATTCGACTGGAAAGGTAAGGTATAGTTGCATTATTTCTCGCTTCTTTTTATTTTTACGATCGGCGTTTTGTTTTTTTCTCACGGTTGAATACGTGTACAGGTATGTGCAGGCTGAATAATTATTGCAAAATAATTTACACGTTTTCAGGTATATGATTACGAACAGTATTATCTAGATTTACGGACAGCTAATTCAAAAAAAGACGCCGATTGGATACGGGAATACGAATTCTGTTCGTATTATAAAATAAAAAGTGTCACCGCGAATGAATTGCACGATTTAGCAGTGAGCCTAACCCGCACCAACGGATCGCCGCTTTTCGAGCAGTAAGTTTTCGACATTTATTCAAAGTTATTTGTGATCGAGCTTTAAATTTTTACGACAGATTAGAAATATGTATATATATATAGATAGTAGCTGTAGGTAAAGGTACCTACCTACCTACCTACACTATTTCGAGTATATATCGCGTATGTTTTATCAGCGCGCATCGAAATCCCGGCCTTTGTTTACATATTTATGCTTGAATATGCACATAGCGACGGCAACGACGAAAATAGTCGAAATAACAACCCCAATGAATATCATTATTATCGCGTACCATCTATATCTATACATTTCTTCTCTGTTTCACTTCATTATGTCTAGTTGCCTTGTTATACGTCGTCGTATTTTTCACCGTATTTTCAATGCCTTATAAAATATTCACCTGACGATTTTACTAATCGCATTATTCTCGCAACAGAGTAAAGCTTCTCGTTCTGGCTGGTCTGGCACGCTTTCGTTTGTTTTTAAGCATATAGCGTAGATTTTTTTTTTTTTTTTCTGTTATCTTGGGTGTTAACGTCACGTCGCCGTCGCCCTTTCGTCGACACAATTTTTTGACGATAAATGCTGACGAAAATATTCGCCTTTTATTCGATGACTACAATGCGACGTTTTAATAATGTAGATACATAGTAGGTAGGTAGCTAGGTAGGCAGGTAAAGTACCTGCCTACCTACCACGAAAGATTATCAACTTATCAACGTTTTTGTGCTGTTTGGGCCAACGACTTCGCACCTATTGCTTCTTTTTTTTTTTTGGTCGCTGAACAGATCGTTGCGCCTTTTTCGATTCGATGAATTTTGTTTTGTTAGAAAAAAAAAAAACAATACGTATAAATGGTGAAAATCCTGCTACGTGTAAAGCTATATCTATTGTTTGTATATTGATAGCCTAACCTTAACACGACTACCTACCTATACGAAAGTATCTACTTTATTCGCTGATATTTCGCCCTATTTTTAGTTACTTAATCGAAAAGGCTTTCGCGACACTGTTCGCTGATTATAACGAAATATAAAAATCTTCAACAATCGACCTGCGAAGTATTACGACCCATTGATGGAAACATCTCCATCTTCGTAAACCAGTACAGCTCATAGCTGGCATAAATAACGATAAGAGGAGACTTTTCCTTCATAAACTATGCTATACTTCGCTGTGTTTCGAATACGAGTAGAAAATCTTTTAAAAATCTTTCCAGCTTTTATGAAATTAATTCCGCCATTATTTAAGCGTGAAAATAATAAAACTTCCACAAAATATTACACAGCTGTGGTTACAGCAGCCGGAAGTCCGATAATAGCTGATGAATTAAACTTGTCATCCGCATATATTCGTTTCTGCATTCTACTAATGAAAACAAAAAGCAAAAAAAAAAAAAAAAACCGAACGAAGTAATCTCATCTCGTGTAATACACCGCGTCGGTATTTGTGGGATAAAACAAATTGGAAATTTGATCCGAATGTTTTGCTCTTTTTTTCCTTTTACTCTATTGTTCCTATATGTACACCTACGTCCTACACCTATCGCAGCGACTATTGAAAAATATCTCATCCTCGTGGAAAAAAAAAAATGTGCAGCAAAAAATATATGGAATTGACGTAAAACGGTCTTATATTGATTTTTAATGGTTGAATGAAAAACATATATTATGAATTAAATCACCTTCGTTTTATGGCACCTAACATGAATTTATGGTTGGTATTATGAAATTCGGCTATGACCGAAGTAATTTCCGGACTCAGTTCAGATACCATTTTATAAATCGTTTCCTCGGTAGGTGGACATTTTTTCGTTAATTAAGATTAGGCCTATTTTTACGATTTAAACCTACCTACTGCCTACCTAGGTACCCATTTATCACGTATCGCTTTTTCGTACCGATATTCTCGATTGGCTGGTGCACCTTACAAACGTAATTTTGATCGTATCGTTGTTGATTAAATGTACATTGGTGGTTATTTTTGCAAAACTGCTTTCATATTCTGAACCTTTTTTTTTTCTTTTAGCATCATTTTTTCTTTTATACACCTGCCCCTAAGGCGCTGGCATTCCAAATTTTAGTCTGTTCGTTTCGGTCAAACAGGTATTAAAATTCCAAAACTTTTAACGCGCAGGCAAATTGTTTTTAGGAAATTTCTCAACGTGGAAGAGGGGCCGAGTGGAAATTATTTTAGTATGATTTTATCACGGTGGTTATGGCGAGTGAAATTGGCGTCTTAAAAACTGCATTACATTTATTATGTCTACGATTCACTCGCCATTTAATTCGCGTATTTTTCTCATTGACGGATTACGTGTACACTTGAATGCACAGGGTTCCTGTACGTATTCTGGGCCCTTGAAAACATATATTTCGATACATCACAAGCTAGGATGATGAAATTTTTTACCAAGTCCCTCCGCCCCCTCCCCTACTGTGAGAAATTTCCTAAAATTCGAATTCTAGTATCGAGGATTGTTCAACTGTACATTTCAACAATTATCAGCCCATGAATCGTGTTTTAATTATCGATTTGGAGCGAAATTCACCTTACACATATGTGCCCTCCTCCCTTAGCCTCACCTACTTGCTTTCAAAGTGGAAAACAGTACCCAGGTTCGTACTCTGCGTCCTTGAAAACATATTTTTCGATACATCACAACCTCAGAATCGTAAATTTTTTAGTTCTACCCCCCTCCCTCCACCACTACTTCCAAGAAATTTTCTAAAATCCCAATTCTGGTATCGGTGTTTGTTTAACTGTTCATTTCAACAATTATCAGCCCATGAATCGTGTTTTAATTATCGATTTGGAGCGCAATTCACCTTACACATATGTGCCCTCCCCCCTTAGCCTCATCTACTTGCTTTCAAAGTGCAAAATAGTACCAGATTCGTACTCTGCGTCCTTGAAAACATATATTTCGATACATCACAACCTCAGAATCGTAAATTTTTTAGTTCCACCCCCCTCCCTCCACCACTCCATCCAAGAAATTTTCTAAAATCCCAATTCTGGTATCGGTGTTTGTTTAACTGTTCATTTCAACAATTATCAGCCCATGAATCGTGTTTTAATTATCGATTTGGAGCGAAATTCACCTTACACATATGTGCCCTCCCCCCTTAGCCTCATCTACTTGCTTTCAAAGTGCAAAATAGTACCAGATTCGTACTCTGCGTCCTTGAAAACATATATTTCGATACATCACAACCTCAGAATCGTAAATTTTTTAGTTCCACCCCCCTCCCTCCACCACTCCATCCAAGAAATTTTCTAAAATCCCAATTCTGGTATCGGTGTTTGTTTAACTGTTCATTTCAACAATTATCAGCTCATGAATCGTGTTTTAGGTATCAATTTGGAGCGAAATTCACCTTACAGCTGTATACCTCCCCCTCCCCCCTACGTCCAAAATGCATAATAGTGTCAGATTCGTACTCTGCGTCCTCGAAAATATACATTTCGATACATCACAAGCCAGATACGTAAAAATTTTCGGTTCACCCCCCTCCTCACCTATTGTGCGATTTTTCAAAATTTCAATTAGACAGTAAAGGTTAGTCAGCAATGTGCAATCGCATGACTCGGATTTACGTTTTAGCCCACTTAAGTGACCTTTTTTTTTCGAAAAAAAAGTGAAAAAAAAGAGATTTTTCAATTTTTTGCCCTTTTTTAAATCCCGTTTGGCAGCCCCTCGGCAGCACTTTGTATCAAGCAAACTGGCATATTCGGATTCAGCGTGTAAGATGCTATCAAACAGCACCGGTTTCAGCTATCATTCTTTTCGGGGGAAAATTTACGAAAGTTTTGAACTTCTGAGCTTTCACTGTACTCTTAAAGGCAGCAGCTATGGATCGGCAGACTGGTGGTTTTGGAAATAGGTATACTTACCCCAACTTTTGGAACCGGTCTCAAATTTCAACCTTCTCGGTACTTTTTTTTGGCTGAGCTCTTTCATAAGCCATATCCTAGCATAGCTCGAGCAGGAATGCGTATTTTATGTACATTGTTTTGAAGAATTGAGACCTGCAAACTAATCTTTATACATTATCCAAAAAAATTTCAAATCTTATTTTTTATCGCTGGTGTAAATTTTGGACCTCCTCCTCTTGAATTAAGCTCATGGCCTCTTCTGCGATTTCTCTCATTTTTTAATCCTATCGACGTCTCTGCTCCCTGAGCTCTGTGCTGAGACATTCCTAATAAACTCTTATCAATACGAAAATGCGAAAAAAAATGTAAGTTTTTTTCATTCCTGGTATAATTAACGTGAGATTTTGCGATTTCAGCCATGTGGGCTCTGTTGAAAGTTTCTGCAAGATTTCTCAAAAACGAATGAACGGAATTTGATGAATTTTGGGATATGTTGTGAATAACGCTTTCTTTGATTATTTGTCTGTTACAAAAGTATCATCATGTAGTAAAGTCAGCTCATTTTGAGCAGTAATAATTTCAACAGGAAACGAACAATCCAAAGAAACGCTCTGTACAGCGATCGAGGGTACTGTTATATACAAGGTATTCAAAAATTCATCAAATTCCGTTCATTCCTTTTTTGAGAAATCTTGCAGAAACTTTCAATCGAGTCGACATGACTGAAATTTCCTCAAATTGTATTGTTTTGGATTTTCAACGTTTCAACGAAAAAAAAAAAACTCAATATTCAAATGTCTAAAAAACTCTTCACGAAGTCCCACCTTAAACCTTCTAGGATATTTAGTCAACCTGCTATAAATGAAGGGTACCTACAAGTCTAAGTAGGTAGATAGGTACGTTTCAAAAAATATACGATTCGTAAAAATAAGAATAAATTTTTTTACGTTAATTTTTTTTTTAAAACGTGAATGTGCAGAAGTCACTTGTCATTGGATTGATTTTTTCTGACAATGGACTATGTATTGCACCCTTTAGATATTAATAATATAAACGAAATTTTCTGGTTTTTTACCATCTGAATGAAAAATAAAACATTGTGTTTTTACGTACTCGTGTTAGTTGCATTTACGTGTAGAGTCAAATGAGTTATATTCGTGAAACTACTGTTCATTCCGAAATTGTACTGTTACACGTTCAAACCCTACCCAGATATTTCATTTTACTTTTCATGGGTATTCATATTACTCGTCGCGTCGCTTGTACTCGTATTTGCTCAGTTATATGTGCCGTATATAACCTTTTTCACTGCAATTCATTTTTTTTTTTTTACGTATTTTATTTCAAGAGAGTACACAATTAATCAGCGAACTTGCGCGTTTTTATTCCGTCTCTCGCATTTACGAAGTATCCTAAAAATGATATAAACGTGCTATCATAATGACAACTAAAATGAAGGAATGCACGAAAAAGTCGGCTCATCAGTGAAGTAAGCCGATGGCAATATGAGACGTTATTTAAAAGGTCAATCAAGTAATTAAAAACAGTCTTTGAATGATGAGCTTGCATGAGTATAAACTCGAGTGCAATATAACTGTATAGGTTATTTTCATCTACCCGAGGTACGCCCATTTTCTTTATAAAAATACAAATTATCGTTTACAAAATACGGCGAGTTGAGAGTAAAATTTGATAACTATAATTTTTCTATGACAGACGCAATTCGTTCCATCACTTATGTACAAAATGCTTACGTAGTATACGAATTTAGCGAATTGAAGGTAATTGAATTTAGCTTTTTTTCATTCAGAAGGTCCAAGGTATCTAAGCGTAAAAGCTAATTAGGTGTTTGTTGAAAAGTGATATTTTCAGCGTGAAAATTCTTATAATTTGTAGAACACTTTTTTTTCCTCTCTTTGAAAAAAAAAAAAAAATCATCTGAAATTTATGTATTTCATTTTACAACGAATATTGCGGATCAATTGGTGGAGCATGATTTTATATTCGGATACTTTTGGGGTTTTTCAGATATTTAGACGCGTATAGTGTCAGAAGTAGTAAACAAGACTGTACTTCGAATACTTCTTGGTATCATTATTGTGCTATCACCAAATTGAACAAACAAAGTTTCCAACAATGTTTAAGCGAAAGTAAGAAAAATCAGATAGAGTGTCCGCAGTCCCATGCTATTGTTATACCACAACCATCTCGCGGTCTGCAATCGTCCAGTGTTGATCAGTTGATAATAAACATGCAAATATTAGTTGCCGCGTTTGTGTTCGTTTTCTTTAGTTCTCAATGAAAGCAGTCACCAATATCTACGAAAGATAATCATTATTTATTTTTTATCCGTGAAGAAAAAAATTACATTGTATCTTGATAGTACACATTTTTCTTTTCCCTTCGTTTTTGTACATTGTACATACTTATTTAAAATACAATTTTAATCAATCAAAAATTTTCAAAATTTAGTCATTTTCTGACTTTTTTTGTTTTTCAAAATAAGGATTATCAAATTTAAAACACCAGATTGTTGTTAGAGAATAATTTACCCAAGAAGTAAAACAAATTAAGTAAGTGGGTCTGAGTACCTGATTACTTGATCTGGGTATAATTTTCGTTTAAATTGAATCTTCAGAAGGCATACCTACTATAACCAAAAATATTGATGATCTTGAGTAAAAGTTCAATATCACTCGTACTTACATATTTTTATACAAAAAAGAATAGATATTCTTAAAACTTTTCTTTTATTTTAAAGAAAATAAATAAATAAATAAATAATTTACCAATAATTATTACACTCGAAAGGAAAAAAAAGCAAAATTGTACATCAAGCATTGTAATTTTTTTGAAGTATTACGTATAAAAAAAATTGAATAAAAAATTATTGGAAAATCGTTATAACTCCATTTTTTTGAAACGAAAAATTCCCGAGATGAATTGTAATTACTCTACAATACCATACCTCAAAATATTTCGTAATCGTATGTATGTACTAATTTTGATTTGATAAAAAATGAGGTGCTTCCATTATTATTTAAATGCTGATTATGAAAAAAAAATTTAAGATCGAGAATGTACGATAAAAATGCTTTTCTCTTCGATTGAAAAACTGACCATTTTAAAATATTTATCGTTAAAAGTAGTCTAGTTAAATCAGCGCAAAAAGTGACGAAATTATGAAAAAATTTATGAGCAAAATTTTTTTTCACAGGATTATATAATACCATCCACTGAACAACATATCCAAAATCGGACTGATGCTTCGTCCCTAATGTCCCCATTCGCCCCAAGAACAGTTTTTTTTTTACCAATAACTTTGCCTAACTTTGTTCCTAAACGCGATAGAGAGAAAACAAAATTTTCAATAAAAAAGGTCATTACATATTTTTTTCGAAAATCGATTGAAACACTTTAAAATCAGATGGAAAAGAACGCATTATGTGCTAACGCGATGTTCCGCGTAATGTTTCTGTTGCCTCAAGAGAGCCACCGGTCAACGTTCGTAGACACGCGGGCTGAATTCTCTTCCTGCATATCTAAACAAATCACCAGGAATAAATACGATGTTACCTTATGTCAGAATAATTATTGTTTGAATAAAAGTACAATATGCATGTAATATTTTAAAATTACTTCAATTTTATAAAATAGATAATCTTACCCCTGATCATTGATTTTCTCTTCTGATTCAACATTGAACGGGCTATGGGAGATGAAATTGAAATAATGCATTTAACCATCTAAAATTAATATTCTACCTTTATTTCGGGGGAAGAGGATTCTCAAAAACATTTCCGTCATAGTTTTTCAAAAAATCTTAAAAATCCCCAAAATGTAACATTCTTTTAAAAATATTTTCAAAAACGGGGTAATGGTGAAAACTTGCTACCAACGATTATTTTGAGCTCAAACATGTGTAATAATTTTATTTTTTAAAAAATTTTCAAATATTTTATTTTTCGGATTTTTTGAAAATTTTAAAACTTGAAGTAAGTTTTGTAGATTGAAAAAAATGAGTTTGAAAGCTAAAATCTTTACCACACTATTTTGAAGTTATTTTGCCATTATTGTGACCCCACCGTTTGCAGATTCCCAAAAAAAGTGAAATTTGGTTCATCCCCCGTTTAAGTATGCTGAAAGAGAATTGAGCCCGCGTGTCTACGAACGTTGGCCACTGGCTCTCGCGATGCAAAATAAACATTACGCGGAACGTCACGTTAGCGCACAACGTGTCCTCTTCAAACTGATTTTAAAGTGTTTCAATCAATTTTCGAAAAAAATATGTAATAACCTTTTTTATTTAAATTTTGATCAGCTATATTTTTTAATCCGACTTTTTTCCTCTATCGTGTTTATAAACAAAGTTAGGCAAAGTTGGTGGTAAAATACCTATTTTTGGGGTAAAAATATTGGAAACGAAGCACCAGTCCGATTTTGTCCGATTTTGGATATATTGTTCAGGAGAGGGTATGCCACAATCCTGTAAAAAAAAATTTTGAACAAAAATTTTCGTTACATAATGCCAATTTGGCTGGACTATAACGCTCTTTTACCCAATTTTTAGCCATTTTTAATCGCACTCCTTATAAGAGGCGTTTCTGATAAATTAAGGCACAATTTATAGCTATGTAATCTTATAATATTGTTTCTCCAGTTGTATGTAGATAAAAGTACTTACTTAAATCTTTTCATTCATGACTTTCCACAAAACGATTAAGATATTGTCTACAAACAATCGATTTTATTTCCACCCTTTTTTGACAGCTTATACCTTTGATCCTCTTTAAATAATTTTTTATTCAATTTTTTTTTTACATATTTATTATAAGCGTTTATCTTTTTCTATGATTTATGTATGTATAAAATCGAATACCTAGACCATTTTTGAAATGTCCTGTTGTTATACGCGGTTTTTTGTACATAATGTACGTACTATTTTTGTTTTGGTTGTTTTAATAACGATGTATTTAATTTATATTTTATTTGTTAAATTTTCTACACGATTCTATCGGAAAATGTTTACCAAAGATTGTTTTTTTTTTCGCACCAGGTGAGTTTTGTCTATTTTCACTTCTACTCGTATATATCTATATCTATTCGTTGTATCGTTACGAATTCGTATGACTATTAATTGTAACATATTTTAAATCTTATTGAATTCGTGTTATCATGATTTTACTAAGAGCTCGAGGTATATTAATTTTGGCATATGTAGATATGTACCTTTTGAGAGAAACAAAAATTTATTACGAGGGATAACATGTTCTAGTCATTTTATAAAGTCTATTTATTATTCAAGGCGTTGATATTGATTTTTATTTTTTTTTCTTGTTTTTATTTTCTATTTTTACTCGCTTTAAGATACGTATTTATGACGAAATTTGGCGACAGTATCTTAATTGAATAACATTAATTATGCAATTAAATTACCTACCTATATGAAATGAACACAATCTCATATAAAGTCATTAAACTTTCTTTTTCTTTTTTTTTAATTTCAATTTTATAACGTTGTAAAAACATAGTTTTAAATACAAAATTACAGAAATCAAATCATTAATGTTTGAATTTTACGACCAAGGCGTTCCTACTTATTTACGTTTAAATACGTATTAATATAATTTAAAAAAGAAAAACAACTCTCGGTATGTTTCTGACTTTGAAAAGATGGCTCAGAAAATTTTAATAAGCAAACTTACTTAGACAAATCACGTTTTGGAATTCGAAAATTTTAAACACTTGCATACTGAATTTAAAAATTAGATGTTTTTATTTTATCTTCAGACTACAGACTGCTTATTGAAATATTTTCCACCCATTCAAATTCATTTCAAATTAATTCAGGTAAAAGTATACGTACTTACCATTGAAATCTGTTATACATTAAATAATCGACCAATTATAATGGTTTTTTTTTTTTTTTTTTTTTTTAATGCTCAAGTCCAAATAAACGCACATTAAATTTTTTTCTAGAGAAATTCAAGAATTTCATTCCATTTTTCATGCTTTGTTTGTTTAATTCTTTTGTGTATAATGAGTACCTATAATAATCAACGAAGCAGTTTCATAAAAATTTTTATTCGTCTGTTTTCTTTTTCTTTTGAAAAAGGGAACTTCTTCGTTTGTTTACTTCACCATTCACTTGTTTCATTTAATATAAAATTAGTATTTTTTATTCAGGGATGGATGGTCAACATTTTAAACTCAAAATGATTCAGTATCCAAAAAATCGATGCAGGTTGTATTAAGTATAAGTATAATTCCAATATGGGATCTGATGGAGGAAAGTTATTGCACGAATTTCACCTACGTAGTTATTCTGTTTGGAAAAAAATTGTCAAGAATCGAACAAAAATGTATAAAACAATTCCTAGGTGGTTATTTGTATTATTAATGTCGAGTAAATTATGCGCCGAAAAAAAAAGTTTTAAAAACTTCAAAAAGCACATTCTTCAAGATACCTAAATAGGTATTCGAAGTGAAAATTTTTTTCAAAGAAAACACTGGAACAAGAACAGCGTCAAGCGATTTCATAATTCATTAATGCTGAACTGAATGTGATGTTGAAGGAAATCCCGTCTTTCTGTCTTTGTAGTCCATCCATCCCTGCTTTTATTAAACTCTCTTCCAGTTTCATACTTTTAAGGTATTAGCGTTCCTACGGGTTAATAATATTTATAAAACGATACTGTTGTGATACTGCGCGTTTATTGTTTAAATTTTCTTTTGTTAACGTTTCTTTCTTTTCATTTCTTAATTTACTTACTTTAACTTACTACCTAACAAATTTATATCCTTGTGTATCTTCGTGTACTTTGTATTTACTCAACTATGGTACGTATCGTCTCTGTATGAAATTATTAAATCATACTGTACCTGGTATCTACTATCTACACGCGGATAATGTTGAAAAGATATTTTTTTATGATTGTTTTCTTTTTCTCTCTCTCTCTCTCTCTCTCTCTCTTTCAATTAAGAAAAAATTACCTGATTTTGCAGTTGCAAATTGTGTGATTAGGTGCGTGATTAATTACTCATTAATAATTGATCAAATTTCAATAGGTATTGATACCTATTTTGAAATTTTTAATCGATGTAATTACATCATTTTCTTAATCTTATCATTCTATATTACCTATACAAATGTATAAAATGAGAAGTTGTTGAAACGTGACTTTGTATTGAAATATGCTTAGAAAGCGTATAAGATACATTTGGTGTTGTTTAAGAATAGGTGTTATTCTTAAATATTGTATTAACGCGATTTTACAAATTTTTGAAAAAATTTATAAGTTTGTGAGTTATCACAGGTAAATATTTTTTTTTATGTTATGTAAATTATTAATTTTCAATAGATTGTTTTCATTTTTTATTTTCAAACTGTTTCATTTTTTTCGTTGTGATAAAATTTTATAAAATAGAAAACATAAGCTGCCATTATCATCACCACCCCCGTCAAACAGGCAGCGAATATTAAAAGGTACTTGCAACTGTTACACTTCAGATCTGTCCGATCTGTCCGATCATCGGAAGAAATCTGACCAGTTTTACGAATATCTTCCAATAATGACCATTCTTTTGCTAACTTTCTGCGAATATTATAGAATTCTGATGCGTGTATTTTGTGTTGCGATGATTTATTTCCAGTTGCAAAATATCCATTTCTAATTTTAGGCTGCGTCGGCGGTTCTTTGCCCAGATTCGCTGATTCAGCTTTGGTCAATGTCGAAATTCCTTGAATCAAAATACGAACAAAAATATTATTGTAGGTATGCAGTTAGTATAGTCATGCAAATGTTTATATCGAAAACCGAAATTGCTGTACCGATAAGTAAATTCAACAGGTTATTGTTTTGTAGGTGAAGACGACGCATTCTATAGGTATTAAATTAATCTACACAAAGCTAATTGCCTGCCTAAGCACACAAATAAGTCTTAAAATTTCCAGGAAGAGCTGGAAAAAAAATCAAATTTAATCTAAATCTATACGCAAATATACATGTCAAATTTAAATGTCCCTTACTCCAACTCCCAAATGAATTAGATGCATAGAGAAAAAGGAATGTAAATTTTCTAAGGTGAAAAAAATAAGATTTTTAAATTTCTTGTGCAATTTTTTAGACCTGTTCCTTATCGATGGAAGTTCTGTAGAAAAAACTGGGCATTTTCAACAATTTTGATGATTTTAGTTTTAATTATTGCAGCAATTTTCAGTTTTTCCATTCAAAATGTGAGCTCTGCCCACGCCAGCACTCCTTTAAGGATTGTGCCATTGACGACGGAACGATCAGAAACTTCCGTCGCAAATTTGCACAAACAGTTGCCCATCATGTAGTACTACAGGCGCCTAAATACGTATCATTTTTTTTTGGCTCGGTACGGGGCTAGTTTTCGCGTCGCAGTGTTGCCAACATTCAAAAACTGATACAATTGTAATTTTATTATTTTATATTTAAAAAAATTATATAGGGGTTGAATAGAGATCGATGAAATGAGTATTGATGGTCTTATGAGCTAGTTGTCCAACTCAGAATTTGAAGGGATAGTGATTCACAATAAAATCAAAAATTTGTAGTTATATTTTTTTGATTAAGGATTCTTGTACAACTCTTCAAGATAAACAAAAATAGTTACATACAAAAATTGTTCATCATCAAAACTGAAGAAACTGCGTGGAATGCGGATTATTTTTTCCTTCTTATTCAATGTTCACGAAACTTCTAATTTTTAGGGCCCAAATTTTAAAAATTGTTATTTTCTAAATATAATGATCAGTTAATAATGGTGAATCGTACCCCGAGTGGAATTTTCAAACTATCCGATGCAAGTTAGTCTCCAAGGTCTGAAAAGTCACCGGTAAAAATTTTGACCTTCTACTTCGTCGCTGTCTTTTCGTATGAAATAATTTAGTTACGCACAGTAAGTGGTAACTATAACCTCAAATTGAGAACCACAAGAAGGGTCAGTACAGAAGTAGGGCCTCAATATTTTTACCGGTGACTTTTCAGACCTTGGGGACCAACTTGCACCGGATAGTTTGAAAATTCCACCCGGGGTACGATTCACCATTATTAACTGATCATGCTATTTAGATAATAACAACTTTTTTAAACTTTGGACCCTTAAAATGAGGGATTTTAAAAAAGAGTCGATATTTTAAGTAGAATATTTGTAATCAGCAAAAATTTTAATATTCTTTGATGCCTCACTTGCAATTTTACAGCGCGAACTTGGGGGTACCAGGGCTCCACACAATGAATTTAAAAGGGAGAGATGGAATAGCAGGATTTTTGAGAATTTTGGATATGTTTAAAAACATGCGGTCACCAATACAATGAACCAAAAAACTTTCCCTAACCATTTTGTTCAGGTTTACCTATTTTTTCACGTTTTTCTACTGCACTATTATGAATTTAATGATGTAAGTCTTATGACTGATTTTGAACAATCTGAAGCAGTCATAGAACATAATACACATTTTTCGTTCGAGAAAAAAATTTGCTTGTCCGACATGCTCAATTAAGACTGTGGAAAAAGTGAAATGGTTTCTTAAACACCTTTACTTACACACTGCCACACGCTACTATTTTCAAAACTAGCGAGACAATGGCTCTCTCATAATCAGTTTTGATAGAGGAGAGAAATTTTAAAAAATTACCAATTTACCCACATGGTATAAAGTTGAAAGAGGACAACAATTTTGAAAAAAAGCGGTATCCCACGGCCATCGAAATTCAAGAATTGAAATACTGCCTGATAATTACCTACGTTGTGAGAATATACTTGCATATCCCTAAACGTGAAGGAGACGAAAAATTTAAACCTGAAGCAGTTTAAACTATGATATTTTAAATGAGATTAAGGACAAGCCAGAATTTAAAATATATGAGGCCTAGGCCTAGGAGCAACCGTGAGGTACCTTTTTCACCCCTCCCCCTTCCACGGCTCCCTACAAGCGTCCACACAAAATTTTTCCTTAACTCTGTAGGCACGTGAAATTCAAAACATCGATTTTTGATTACTTTTCAAAATAAATTGCGAGACAGTGCTCGAGGGCGCTATGAAATTTTTCAGGAAGAAGTGGGGAGTGAAGGGAGAAGGAGAAGCTATAAAAGATGTTAATCATACTCGTGAAATTTCCAGCTCAGTGGATGCCAGAGTGAAGTGAGGTCGAAAATTTTTGAGGAAAAAAGTACGTTCACAGGTTGAAGAGATTGATCTTTTCCTTTTTCGAGTTTTATTTCTCCTAATACGGTAGCCGCTTTTTAATCCAACTCTGATATAAGATAATAGATTACTGAGGGTGGAAATAATCCTGGCTCGTCTGATTTTTTCAATCGCCTAATTTCAGTATCAAACTAGGACAATTTATTTATCCATCCAAATATAATTCCAACTTGGAATGACGTTTCCTATCATGTGTAGTGAATAATATATTATCTAGGTGCCTATAAGTACACTTCTTGGTATTACCCAACTCTACCCATCCACTAAATGTCACACAGTTCAAGGTATGAGTTGATACATATTTCAATTTCTTAGAACGTTGTGCAACCGCAAAACTTTCATCATCCGAAGAAAAAACCAACTGAGCGAAAAAGCAATATCAAATTGTTTTCTTTAGACTAATGGAAGGGGAAAAGAGAATGCAATGAGTGGATATTTGCTGTATTTCTTACAATCTTTGTTTTCTACAGACATTGTACACAGATAAAAAACATTATCTACAGTTACAAGTTGCAGAAATACGAGTACTGGAGTTGATTAAGTAAGTACCCGTAACTTACTAGACAATATGACAAGGTACCGCGAAATGCTTTTTCTATTTCGATTTTTCTATTATTTTTTAATTAAAGTATTGGTATCCTTATTTGGAAAAATGATACCTCCGATGTTTAGGTACATTTGAGAAAGAATTTGAACTAATTAAAGGTAAGTTTTATTTTATATAGAATAACGCAAGGAAAAAAAAAAGGTAATTGTACCTATATGACTATGCGACAGAACCCCCCCCCCCTTCTGTATCAATTTTCATATAGAAAGATGTAAAAACAATTCTATGCTGAAGCGAATTGAGGATGCAAATGTAGCAAAAAAATTTGCATAATATTGGTGACTAAAAAAATGAGTATTTTAGAGCGTTTACAGCTTTATAAAATAGGTACTTGCATAAAACCTGAAGTATCTTTCACGAAATTCTTTTATCGAGACATCGCTTTTTAGGAAAGAGGTAGAGATGCTTTTACGAGTTCATCACGCATCACGATTCGATATAAAAACAAAAATCTTCATGTGGTCGGTACGAAGACTTGTAGTGCTCACAGTGCTTACCAACAGACAAATGTTTTTAGCACTTTTTAGCCGGACAAGAATATTCGGTTTGGTAATAATTACATTTAGCTCAAAGCAGGCTTCTTATTACATTGTAATGCGATCCTTTTTGTTTAAATCTAAATATACGATGCAAACATACAAGATAATCGATGTAGTGGGTGTTATTTAATCTTAAAGCATAACCGCATCCGACTTGAGATACCTGTTCACGATTAAGACCCCACTGGTTTCCGGCCAACTGTAATTCAAACGCGTTAGCGTTAAAATATATTTGTTGTAGTTAACGTTTTCAATTCAAACGCCTCTCCTTAGATTTTGTAATTTTCTTTGTAGCTTTCCCTACGCACAAATATACCTACCTACGTAAGTGGTAGGTCTAGCTAGGTAGATAGATACCCATGTACTAGTATAAACTATATTGGTAGGTATTTCCATTCGCGATAAACACTTTCACGGTAAAATATTTAATTGCAGCATAACATCCTGCAGTATAAACTGAAGAATGAAGCCGAGAAGTTTAATTAAGTCAACAAAAGCACCACATTTAACGTAAGATTCTCTCTATTTAAAACATTTGTTGATTTAGCTCCCTTTATGAAAATACATATACAAATAATCAGATTCGTTAAAGATAAGTAGAAAATAGCTAAGCATATCCTGTACTGTTTAGATTTCTCCTACCCTTCTTATTATTCCTTGCGCAATTTTATACAGATTTTTAGGTAGCTAGGGTCCCCTCGTTAAAAATAATTTTAAAAAAAAGTCTTACACTTTGTAACAAAAATTGAATACATGGCTGGCGAAGATGCCGACGCGATGACGAATAAAAAATTTATTTTATCCTAAATTTAATTTAATTATTCACAAACCGTGAGTTCTTGTTGATTGTGAAAAGAATTGAGAAAATTTCGAGGTAACCACAAATGAGGTAAGAAAAGCAATTAGGTAATTGAAAAAAGTAAGACGATACCTGCCAGCGTAAAACTTCAATATTAAAATTATCTACGTACTTGGATGCTTTACCTATCTAACAAAGTTTCGCATTTTTATTGATAATTTATAATTGCATTAGTGTCATATCTTGACTAAATTCATATCCATAATCATACATCGATTTACTTTTTCCATTGAAAAACGATAGGTGAAAAATTACACAAGCTGTCGTATTTTCACATTAATTGTGTTCCATCGTAAAAAATACCTTTGCAAAAAAAAAAAAAAAACGCAAAACGCAAAAACTCGATTAGATGAGAATAAACTTAATGGGTGGTAATAGGAAAATATAAAAATACGCCGAGCGATGTTTTTAAATATAACATTAATTAAAGCGGCTTCATGGTGAATACTCTTGAAATTCGCATAACGCGCCCTAGCCCAGCTTTTAAACGTGTAATTTAATTTCTTTCCCCTTGAATATACGCCTTACATTATTTACAAAGTACATTAACGGTTGATTTTTTGCCATTTGAAATTGATGTAGGGGTATAATTTTGATCAACACGCATAGGCTGCGGTGTTCCACCTTTGTCGACTTGGTCGCTTATTTACCATTCGATTATAAAAGAGCGTCGTCGATGAAAATTTGGATAGCTGGTTCGCTTCTGTGTTACAATTTGATTGTGTGTGTGTGTGTGTGTGTGTGTGTGTGTGTGTACTCTGAATTTTTAATACGGTGACCATTTTTTATCGTTAGGAACTTATTTATATGAAAAGTAAATAGGCATACACACTGTACGTATACCTGATCGTAAAATTTTAGATGTTGTGGGGACTGAGGAGCGAGAAATAATACGAAGAACATGGTGTGTTTTTTGTAGCAAAATTTTTATACGAATGTTACCATTTCATAGGCTTACACTACCCTGCAGCTGAATTCACTTTGATGCCAACACTACCGCCTAAAAGTACGAAGACAATTTTCAGAAAAATTTCCGAAACAACAATATTTTTAATAATAAAAAAAAAATTGTTTTTGAAAAGAAAAACTCGCCCAATTACACGTATTTTTTATTTATTATTTATTTATTTTTTTGAAAATATTGAATATTGGCGAGGCTGTAAACCGTAATATTTTTCACAAATATAGATACACATAAAGGATCCATAGAACGAACCCAAATAAGTCCATAACTTTTCGAAATTGAGTTATTGGTATGATTGGATACGTCTTGACAAGTACTACAAGATGTACTGCTCGGATTTGACGAAAAATGAATTACGTGTGCTAACAAGGAAGCTACCCCAAGTGTTATACGCCAAATGAATAAATTTTTTACAGCCATGTAGAGCATTCAAAATTATCCCTACAGTCAGAATTTCAGCCCCTAAGCTTCATTTGAGGGAAGTTATGGGAATGGAATATTAGAAAATCGACAAAGAGCATTGCGAAGTTGACAAAAAACAAAATAACTCGACTTCATACCGCGTTCAGGTCGTCAGGAGATAATTTTTTCAACAATTACTCTCTTCGTATGGGCCATCTAGAAATGAGATAGTCGACCAGATCTGCGAGTAACACCTCGGGTAGTGAATTTTTAGCCATGTGAAATTTAATTAAAAAAACAGAAAAAGTGAAATAACTCGACTTCACACCGCGTGTAAGAGCTAATTTTTTCAGCACGTACTACCCTCGATATGGGTCACCTGGAGATTGGGCAATCACCCAAATCCGCGGGTAACACCTCGAGGGGGAATTTGAATTCATGTGAAATTAATTTGAAAAAATAAAAAGGTGGTGGCAAAAAATTCCTTCTCGAGGTGTTACACGCGGATCCGGGCGACTGCTCAATCTCCAGGTGGCCCATATCGAGGGTAGTAGGTGCTGAAAAAATTACTCCCTAAACCCGGTATAAAGTTGAGTTATTTCGTTTTTTTTAAAATTTCGTAGCATTTTTTGAGATTCCACTCCTACCCCCCTCCATGGAGTGCAGGGGTTGGAATTTTGGCTGTAGGGATAATTCTGAATGCTGTGCACGCCTGTGAAAATTTTTTTCATTCGCTGTGTAACATTTGAGATAGCTTCCTTGTAATGCTATGTCCACGAAGTCAAGTTCATGTAGACACAGCATAATAACGACGATGAAAAACCATGCTACAGGGAAATAACCCAGTAATTTCATACAGTTTACAGTTGTGTGAAAAAAATTAGACTCTGGTCATTTTTTCGTTTTTCCTTTCGGCTGAAAAATTCCGTCTCAAAGCTAAAGAAAGCTAAAGAAAGCTCGCGAAAGCTCAAAGTGGTGAAACTAAGGTGCTCTTACATTTTGCAATTTACTGACGAAGCCAAGGCGTCATACGAAAAAATTTCCTAGAAGGGATTTGTAGAGGAAAAAATTTCCTTTCTGCTTGAAGCGGTTGGTGTTTTTGTAGGACTATTCTTTTGGGCTCAGTATCCATTTAGAAGTGTAAGTATACGCAACAAAACTAATTACACTAAACTTCAAGTTGTATACTAAGGCATTTCGATTTCAGGTTTTTTTCGAAAGTTGGTAGGGAGTAGTAAAGAAAAGTTGTGAAATAACGTCAAATGAACGTGGTAAAAATCTGAGGGTCTTTAACTTAACCCTTACCCCACTCCGTTTTTATTTAAAATTTCAAAATTTCTGCAGCTGATCACATGAGACCAAAAAAAAAATTTTCGCAAATTTTTCTGCTTTTCAGGAGTTTTAAAACTATTTTGAAGTGAAAAAGCAAAAAACTGTTATTTATTCTGTCATAAAAAGTGATAAGATTTCGTATTCTTACTTCATTACCTTGAAACAATTTTAAATAATTGATTTTTACAATTTTAAACAGAATTTTAAAACCCCGTGAAAAATATAAAAATCAAAAAAAAAAAAAACATTTTTTTCGATTTTAATGTCAATCTTGAAGTTTTAAATCCAAAGCGGATGAGGTTTTCGTTAAGTTAGAGACCCCAAATTTTCACCACGTTCATTTGACGTAATTTCGCAACTTTTTTTCCCTAGCCTGTTCCAACTTTCAAGAAAAATCTAAAATTAAAACTTTCTATTGTTTACCTACATGTTAGCATTTCTACATTTTTAACCAAAATTATGCATGCCTAGTTTTGGTTGAAAGTGCCAGTTTTAATTTGTCTTACACAGGGTTGGACTAGCTTTTTCGTGCGGCCTGGGCAAATTTCAACTGTACGGCCACAAATCTAACCTTAGTAGTTGGTTTAAGGAATACTAACGGTGCCCAAGCGAAGCTAAGGCGGAAATTTTGAAATTTGATAAATATTTTTACTATTTTAATCACAAAATCTGAGAAAATTTCGATTAAAACGAATAAAAAACACGTTAAAATATCTCTCGAGTGGCCCCGCAACCACCAAACTGTCCCGGCGTGCCGGTAGGTTCATCCAACTCTGGTTGTACTCTTCGAAGTTTAACTTAATTAATTTTTTTGTGCGTACTTAGGCGAACCGTACTCAATTTTCAAATAGATCCTGAGCCTAAATGAAGGGTCTACAAAAAAAAAGGAATCACTTGTAGCAGAAAAAAAATTTCCCTCTTTTCAAATTTCTCCTTGAAAATTTTTTCCTACAACGCTTGTTTTCGCTAAAAAATTGCAAAATGTAAGAACACCTCAATTTCATCACCTTGAGTTTTCGTGAGCTCTCCTCAGCTGTAAGGTAAAACGTTCGCTAAAATGGTTGAAAGAAAAAGATTTTCTACACGAAAAGTGCCACCTCCTTTTTCTTCACAACACTACGTAAACCTCAACCCCTCATTACCCACAATAATACCATTTTCAATTTTAAAAACTCATTTACTCTGAATTTTAAAAAATGAACTTACTCGATTCTTTCGGTGGACCTTTCACACAAACCTATGTTCCAATTTTATGAAAGGTAGACAAGATGATCAAATATCACATTTTAAAATTTTGAGTAGGTTTATTAGTAACATTTGAGCAATAAGGGTGAACATCGAAGCGCAATTATTTTTCGGAGGTGTTCAAATCTTGATATGCAGACATTGGTGAAATGAGAGGTAAACGAAACAAAAGCCTACTCGTTACAGAATAATATGTTTATTATTCCGCTAATGGAGAAATAGCAAATTTAAATTACATATTCGCACATAACTATATTAGGGTGGTATGTACTCGTTATGTGTATTAGATTTCATTATTATATTTTCTGGTGCTAAATTACAAAAATATTTTCAAACTAATGAGGAAAATACCTACATACTTGGATAAGCTAATTCCAACTGCAAAACTGCGTAGGCAAGTACATTCTTAATACTGTAGAATTGTAGATACAAAGGGATGTCACGATTTTCTATGTTTCGAAAAGTGTGAGTGAGATGGAGTGGAAGAAAATTTTCGAAAAGACGTCAAAGGTGCGTGCCAAAAATATTAGGTCTCAGATTTAATGCTGAACCTTCTCCTATTTTTCAATACAAATTTAAAATACCTAGACATTTATACGACCTCGAAAAATCATCCGATACTATTTTTCACCTATTAAATATTCTTCTGCGGAGAAATATTATTTTTGAGAAAATTTCTCATTTTCTTCGCTGGAAGGTTTTAAATTATTCGATTTTTACAAAAAATATGTCATTTTTTTGTCATCTTCTTTAACATCGAACAAAAAGTAAGTAATTTCTTTCATTTTGAAATTTTTACAAATTTTATCATAGTATTATAAACCTACAATGAGGTGATCCTAGGATGGAGTAATTAAGTTTGAAACTTGGTACATCTTGTCACGTAGGAATTTCAACATCATTTCGCGACGGGCAATTTTCTTGAAAATAGTTCTGAGCCATTTTCATTAATGAAGATGCATAATATGTACATCTATTTCCGATGATTTATTCTAATAGTTGATAATTTGTTCAGCAGGTGAAGACAAAATAAATGATAAAACAGCCCTTAGGAATCTTAAATTTTAAAGGAAAAATCCCTTCTTAACCGCGACTTTCCTTCCTCTGCCTTTGCCTCCTTTCGTCACATCTGTTGACCAACGCATTGTATCGTATAGCTACAAAAAGCTGCTGAAAGGTCTAATTTAATCAGCAATATTTTGGCTTCCGAACGGACTGAAAGAATATTCGTAAATGTTCTAAATTAAAATTTGAGTAATAACAGATGCATAAAAATGCTCAATTCTGCAGAAAACGTTGATTTGTGTTTCGATACTTACACAATACTTCAAGTCTTCATCGCAATAAGAAAAAAAGAAATACCTCGAAATGAAATACGCGAAGTGGTTGAAAGCTTTTATTTTTACATGCAAGTATATGCGATGCGAGAGAAATTTTCGAATGCAAATTTGACGAAAACATTTCCCGGAAATCAAGAGCGAAAAATTATTTACATTATCGATTAATCTCACTCCGTAGTCTTTTTGCTATACATATAACCAAGCAGCAAGTCGCGGTGAAGTTTTTAGATGTGCTAACGGCCCTCGCCGTCTTGAAAATGTAACGATGGCTGAAACTTCAGACTGCGTTTTACGTCTGATAAAGTTATTCGTCTGCGTTCAAAACTACTCTCAGTGCGAGGAAGTTTTATCTGTAAACAGTCCAGACGGTTATTTTTGTTTGACTTTTTTTTCCCCGTAACCGGAAATATTTCGAAGTTTCGTCCTTGAAATTCTCACTCGGTAAATCTCTACATAAATCGTCATTCAAAAACTTTTTTCAAGTTTTTAAACTAATCTATGTTGATACTTTATTGTGAATTTATTAGCTAGGTATTTTCTCTTAAGCACTGTACTCTACTTACAACATTTGAAAATACGTTTATATCTTTCTTTCTCCTTTTTTTTTTTTTACAATCGACGAGTAGGTAACTACGTTGAGGTTATAGGATGAAGATGAGTCAATACTGAACGATAATCGTAGTTTAATTTTTTTTCAAATTAATTTCAAATAGATACAATATATAAATTTTTACCGAACATAATTGGCAAGTATACTTTAATGAGGTCAATTGTAAAGTGTTACTTTTAGTCTACTCGTTCACCTAACAATAGAGTTTTTTTTTCAAAACCAAACGCGTACAAAAGCTATAACTGAAATGAAACGATAGATAATATTGAAATAAAAACAAACGAAGCGGAAATCAACGACTAAAATACCTTTATTTCCTGTAGCAAAAAAAAGCTAATTCATATCGTTTAAAAAACTGCTACAGGACTGCATAATTTATATATGTAACCTCGATCTGAAATAATTCGCAGGTATTTAGCATAATTTCTTACACAGTTCAATTTTTGAAAAGCATTGTTACTCAATTTACCCGCATTAGATAGGCTACCCCAAGCAAGATTACAGTTATTTGTATGTACTTTTTATTGAGAAATAAAAACGAGAAACTACCAATAATGTTTCTGTAAACGTTATCTTTTTACGAGTTGTACAAATGATAATAAACTACCTGACTATTTCGCCACCGTCAATCGCACATTTAAAGCTATGTACAATTGTACATCTTTAGTTAAACACACGAAGTACAAGCGAAAAATAATTTGAAGGCAGCAAAAATTCAACGATAAAGTCGAGTAAAAAATTTTATATGTAGACCTTTGTGGTTGCAAGGTTTTTAATTTTTAATCAATTTTCTTCTTTAATTTCCAAATAAAGTTTCTACTCCTTGAAAAAAATACTTGTAGAGCCTACCACATTGCACAAATATTCAAAACTTGACTTACCTAAAGCAGTAGGGAGTGGAAGGTGAAATTAATTATGAACATTCGTGTAACGCTAGAAGTTTAATTTCTATCATACAAGGCGTTGCATTTGTATTTGGTTTCTTCAAAGGTTTGACGAAAATACAGTTCTCATTTTAGCATTACTTAGCATACAATGATTATTAACCTGAAAATGTTTTTCTCGCTTTACTCGATGGTCTCATGAAGTTATGATGTTAGTAAATGTTAGATAAATGTGGCTAAACACAAAGATACGAATTCGCATGCATAGATCAGATACGCGTAAAAGAAAAAAAGCATCGCTTCCTAATCAGTGGTAAGGGTAGGGCCATGTAATTGAGGTTAAAAAGTCAACATTACCAAAAGTTACATCCAGGACCGAGGAACAAACACAAAAAATTAGAAAAAAACAACTTTTTCGGGGTTGTGGGGGAGGGTGATGTAAATGAGGTTGGAAACTAGAAATCCCCAAGAGGCATATCTAAGACCCAAACTAATTTTTTTTTTTTTTAGCTGGCCTCGTTCCCAAGTTTAGCTGGGTGAGGTGTGTTTATTGGTAATATTTAGTACAATCTTAGATTACACAACTTACTTTCTTCACCTGGTACCTAATGGTTTATTCAGGATGAGAGGTATATACTACCATTAAACTAATGATTATGGAACCGATCTGGGCTAAAAACCACTATCCGCCGTGGTAGTGGAAAACCATGGCCGATTTTACAAGCTTTGACAGTTTTTCTTCGTAAAATTTTTGGTTGTTCATATGCCTTTTTGGTCAAGGTATTTCTTCAGATCTCTTTAAGCCTTTTCCAGCGTCAATAACGAAAGTGATAGCGTGTTTGAGCAATATGTGTTCTTTCTTCTTACCATTGCTGAAAATTACTGACCGCATGAATAGTTGGTGCTTTCTGTTGAATACGTCAAGTATTCCATTAGGGCGTGCAGTAGCAAAACGAGGGAAGTTCGAAATTACGTGATACACAGTTTCTGGAAGTCTGCAGTTTCAGCAGAGTTCATTGCTCACTTTTTGGTGTATGAATAGATAACGCCTGGAGCATCCATGATTGGAGATTGCTTGGCAGAGCCAGTAATCGAGAGGTAAATCAGAATTCAGCCT
>FIZR01011526.1:0-26947 GCA_900060175.1 Ferrisia virgata
CCAGAATTACAAAAATTGAATTACTTATTGAATTACAAGCGGTTTTGATAATCTCCAGGACCACTGTGCGTCGCTTATTACGTGTAAATACGCGTATGATAGGTAAAAGTACGTAATACGTAGCAGCTACCGTACGAGAGGACGTAGCGTATCTACTCGTCTTGTTTCGTACGGCTGCAGAATACGCAAGCGAGACGTAAGAAGGCGCTCCGCACTGCTCGCATAGCTACAGCTAGCTGGAATCAGATCCACCAGCTGCCGGCTGGCCAGATACTAAGCTGCCGCCATTGCCATTGCCATTACCATTACCATTACCATTACCATTACCATTGCCACCGCTCGCGATACTACCACCGCCATCGCCATTGCAGAGTGGACCGTAACGTGCCCATAACTGGCGGAATTTCCTTAACCTTGACTCGGCTGTGGCTACTAATCGCGCGTCGTTCGACTGCCCGTTATCATCAAGTGTAAAAGTGATTTAAATCCCGTCATGTTAAACTACTGTTGCAAGCCGGTGAGTGCTTTTCATTAATTTTTGTTTTCTCATCATTTTCCTTCTGCTCGTCTTTTTTTTGTTTTTTGTTTTTTTATTTCTCTTTTTTTTTTTTTTTTGGTCTCTTTTGGTTTTGGTTTTGATTTTTGGCAGTTCGTTTGCTATGTTTCATATTCGCGTAATTACCTACCAATATCGTACGTAGCCGATGGTACAGAATATGGTGGCTATCTACATTCGTATTCGATTTATCGGCAGCTCGCGAGTGTACGTAAGGTGTGCTGGCTTGGGTAATAAGGGTGAAACGAACGCGTCTCGTAAATATTTCAATGCGAGGAGCCCAACGCTCGGTTACGTACAGCTCTAGAGTTTCGTAAATTTACGTAATAAAAACTTACATTGCAACGGGTAATGTGGGCCAAATACGCGAATACCAACGATATCGTCGTATCTTGTGAAATTTTTAAAGCGCCATCTGGCGCTATTACAGTCGGCTACTAGCTACCACTTATCTGCTCGCGTAATCGTGGATTGATCGTTGCTTCGCTTTAAAAATTAATCGTCATGTCGGCGAGTACTTAGTTACTGACTGGTATGGTATATACTATGGTACTACCTATACTATATGGATGTACGTGTACGTACGTAGCTAGGTACCATCGCGGTTGTTGTTGTTGTTGTTTTCTTCTTTAGCATTGCACTTTTTTCGTATTCAAGCGACATGGCGAACCATCGATTCCGTTGGTCGCAGATCGAAATGGCGATTACAGTTTTATTCGCATCATTAGTAGCAGCCACCTAGCCAGTAGGTAGGTAGGCAGGCTAGGTACTGTATATAATACGAGTATTTTGTATGTAATTATGCCTATGAGCATTCGAAACTCGAAGGATGAGAAGCATTGGTAACGTAAAGTAGCAGCCGTACATATGTATCGTTGTTTTACGTATGTGCTTTTGTAGGTAGAGTTGGTTAGTTGGGTAAAGGGTACATTGACATACGTATACTTGGTATATATGTATATGTGTGTGTGTGTGTGTGTGTGGTGTATGATATGTAATACGTGGGTACTTACTGTACTTATATTAATTGCTACGAAGAGGTATCGCAACTTCCGTCTGTGGAAGAGAGGAATACAGCGCCAGTTACCGATCTCGAATATTGCGTAGTGTGTGGTGAGCACTGCGTGTAGTGTACCGAAATGTACAGTGCGTAAGTGATAGAGACGTATGTTTATATTTTGTAGCTATCGATACGTATGTAGCTATCTCGGCTGGATAAGATTTAGCATAGGTATCGGGTACGTAAGGGGTACTGCGTAGCTCAGCTACGAGCTACGTGCCGATAATAGCTTGTCATCGCGTTCGTTGACCGACCATCTTCAAAGCACCTTCCGTTGCAAGGGCAACAATTAGCTTTAATTCGCTAATACGCGTTCGAAAACGAGTTTCAAAGCGGTTCACTTACGTTTTACTCTGCTTATATACCGGTATGCGCGGTAGGTAGGTAAGGTAGGTAGGTAGGTATATGTATTTTGCACGGTTCGCCAATAATTTATCGTTTCGCGAAAACTAGTCGGTTTTTTTGGCAAATTTTTTTTCCACTTTGTTTCGTTTTGTTTGGTTTTGTTTCATTTCTCTCACATTACGTCATTTTGCTTGCACGGTCGTAGTCGACTAGCCGTATTATTTTCCGACTCTGGCGCGTACTTTAAGGTTCACCGATCCTCGGACTTGAGTTCGGCTGGCCGTGCTGTGGGTATCCTCTAGCATTTGTAGTTGTAGTCGTAGTCGTAGTCGTAGTCGGCTCGGTCAGCTGTCTAATTTGTTTCGATAATCGGAATTACCTGGATTTTAGCGTACTTAATAAGCTATACATCTCAGTTTAGGTATAATTGTTGCCGCGCAGTGGTTTACAGCTATCGAACTAGAAAACTGTTTAGATTTTCAAAACTTCGTGTCTCGGATAGGTAATAATTCGGAACAGCAGATTTAAATCGATTGACAGCGGAATAAGTTTTTAAAAATAACGTTTCTTTCGAAATGCTTTGCCTTCGAGGGGTTAGGTGACGCAGGGTTGGCATGCACGAGGTCAGTTGTAACTTTGTAACTCGGATCAAATCTCGGATCGTCGAGCAAAAAATGATTCGAATCACGGATCACGCTGAAAAAAGTGATCCGACCGAACTCGGATCAATTTGCACGGATCATTTGTTTAAAACGAATTCGGATCGTCGTATCATTTTTTCACAACGTAGGCTGCAGGAATTTCCTAATCCACGCTAATTTGCCAATTTTACCAGATTTTTCAGCCTTAAACAGTAACCACATCAGCGTGATCTAATCCTGCTGCACTATCTACGCTTAGAAAAAAATGATCCGGAGAAGTGGTGATTTCAGGAAAATGAATCGGATCAAATCGCGGATCATACGAAAAATGGTATCCGAATCGCGTATGGCGGATCATTTTAAAAAAAGACGACCCAGAATGATCCGAATCTTGATCCGGATCATCTTTTGATGATTCGCATATTCCCAACCGTGGTTACGTGCGTTCGTATATTTTTTACGTACTCGCGTAATTACGTATACGGCGCAGCCAAGGACGGGTATACCTAAATTATGTACTCGATTCAACGAGTAAAGGCGCCGATACGGTGTCTCTCAGCATATATGGTACGCGGAGCTCGCGGGCGTCGTCGCATCGTATTCGACCGAGTTCAATGACACGGTCGCGATCCGAGGTTTCGAGCTGGCAGCAATATGGCCACACATTTTTACCGAAGCGGATATCAACCAGTGACGCGACGTGACGCGACGTGACGCGACGCGACGCGACATCGCCGCGTAAATAGTTACGCGCGCCTTAGGCTACCGTAAGTGTTAGCTTCGGCAGATTGTTACGCGTACCTACTGCTCGTAGCCATCTTCCGTGTACGTCTACGTACTCGTATTACACATACCTTTGTGTTATTATGAAAAATTTGTACTTATTCGAGCCCGATTTTGGTGGGGCACGACGCGACATCCATTTGTCCATCACCGTTGTTCGTGACCCGGCAGCCAGACAGGCTACATTAAAAATGACCGCAATCAGTCGATCCGTCATCGTAGCGCGTTAAAATTAACGCATTCGTCGTGTCGCAGTCGTAAGTGTAATTTTGTCGCGAAACCTTGGTCGTACGATGATCAACGACCATGTGTGTCGTGATCACGAACGTCCGCCTCGTTTTTAATTCGACGAACGACCCGAAATCTGGTTGTGGTTGTTGTTGTTGTTGTTTATTATTGTTGTCGATGGTGATTTCTTTCTTGTTGATATATTACCTGCGAGGCTTGTGCAGCCAGGCCAGGGCAAATCGGACATTGCCCGGCTTGAAAAAATTCTTCAACTTAGGTCCGCAACCGCGGAAAGGGCTACAGGAAGGGCATAGACATTGCTACCTAACTCGTGAAATTGTCTCTTCTTCTGCGGAAAAATTTACGAAAACTCCTTTTTTAACCGTGGAAATTTGGAAGACAGAAGCTATTTTCGACAACGCAGATTTATTATATACTCTGTAATTAGACCAAACAACTACGTACATATTTGTATATTTTAGATTGGTGCGTTATTACGTTATTTTACTAAACTGTCCGTGAGAAGGAAACCAAGTTCTTTACATTGCGTTCATTCGAGGCTAAAAGCTGCGATCGAATTGAATAAAAACATCGACGTTGGTAATTTTAAAATATGAAACTACTCTTTGAAAAGAAATTACGAAGGCTATAAGCCGAAACAAGCGAATCTCTTGAATAAAGAACAAGTTTGTACGACTAACGTAATTAAAAGTGAGAAAAATATAGTCGATTTTCTAGTGGAATCAAATGCAACGGTTCAATTCGAGTGAAACAGAAAACGGTGCAAGTATCGTAACTTGTGACCGAGAAAAAACGGTGTGGTATTCGCGTCCAAAACCAAACTGGTAAAATGTAACTTGTTCCGCCAAAAATGGTCTGGTATTGATAGATGTTTTATCGACACCGATAAAGATGGGACTTGCGTTGCAAAAGCAGCGCACCCAATCTCCAAGCTAGTATTTTTCAGACAAATAAGGTTTTCTATTTTTTCTCGTTTCAGAGTTGATAATGAAAAAGAATTAAGACAAGTGCAAAGAGGTAATGTTAATTTGAAATAATGGAACAGTCGAATCGATTTGAACAGATGCTCGATCGGAATGTTCGCTGTTTTTCAGGAATTTCAACCATATCAGTTGTGTTAAAAGTTTCTGCAGGATTTTTCGAAGACGATCTCGACTGAATGGAATTCGATGAATTTTTGGATATGTTGTAGGAAACAGCCCCATAGAGTACTTTTTTGGGTTTTTTTCATGCTAAACGACGAGAACACTTTTTCCGAGTTTCTTCGAGCTCAAATAATCTTGATCTGAAGTGAGAAATTCAAAAAAAAAAGCGCCAAGTCGCACCTCAAGTAAATTAAGGTAGATGCACCTTTACATCGTACCTTAGGAAGTGGGCAGTTTGGCGATAGTAAGAAGCGATTTGACACAATAACATCGGCTCGAGTATACCGGTCGCGTTGTAAGTAATCATGGTGTGTTGTCTAGTTGTGCTGTTGGGTGCTGATTAGTCGGTTAACGGTACGGTACGGTACGGTACGGTACGGTGTGAAGTGTGTGGTATGGTATCGATATACCGCCACCAACGTAAGCCTCTTAGCCACTTGGTCAATTATTTTCGTAGATGTATCTGATAAATTAAAGTGCAGAGTACAGTGCTGTCGTAATCGTGGCACATGCTATGTTTGTTAAGTGGCGGATGGAAGGTAGTACGCGGCACCGGTTAGATCATTAAGAAGATTCGAATTCGATAACGTCACCGAACGACCTATAATAATTCGGCCAGTTTTTACGCTGGATGGGACACAGCGTGTAAATAGGTACCAATTGTAAGTAGGTGACATGTAACGTAAACCAGTACTCTGGCATCCGATTACAGTCGCGATTACGATTACGATTACTATTACTATTACTATTACGTTTGTGACTACAACTACGATTTGACAGACATTTGTTCCATCGATGCGATGCGATGCGATGCAGTAATAAGGAAAATAGCGTCACTCAACTTTTCCCATCCTACCTATCTACATATCTATTTGTCTTCACGTTACACTTATTGTAGTCAACAAACAAACAGAGTAACTCCAACACTACATAGTATTAATGTAGGTAAGGTACGCTCCGGTAGTACGTTCGAGTACGTTCAACGTAGCAATCCTACATGTGATTAGGCTTACACTTGATGTGATGTGATGTGATGCGATGTATGTAATTAGATACTCACTTATTTGAGACAACGAGTAAGGATGGGACGGGATGACACGATACGACCTGTCTAATAAATGAGGCGACATCGCATCGACACGTTGTTAGACGACAGTGTGCGGCATGCTACGTTTAATAGAAGTACTTGTACAGTTATTTATAATTCTTGTTAATACGAAAGTCTCGGGCTCATATATGAACAGAAAGCATGCCCATGCCCATGCCCATGTCCACCAAGTGCAGTACCTACGAGTGTGTAATGTAGGCAGTTTATGGTGATGGACTAATGGTTGTGAACTCTTGTTTTCAGATTTTGTTCGGCACGTTAGTGGGCGTTATTGTAATTTGCGTACGAGCAAGACCATCCGATAACCATGCGCAAAGCGTCGATTTGCCGAGTAAATCCGATTCCGTTCAGATGTGAGTAATGATAATCTTACAGTTTTATAGCTACATATATGTACATATGTATGTACATTGGGTACTGTACGACTAGTACGTGCACAGTATGCACCAACTATGCGCTCACTTACAAAAAGGTATCGTCCGTCTCTCCGAATGCGAAAAGTCGTAACCACAAAATTATCGATTTCGTTTTTCTGCTGAAATGGCCGCAATATTGAAACGTCTTCCATCTTAACAATGCTAAAATCCCACCCACCCCTCCAAAAATTCACGAAATTTTTTTAGTTAGAACAAGAAAGGCGATAACCTAACCGCATATTTTAAAATTTTACAAAGCGGATGGTCGTCATCCCAAAAAAATTCCCGCGAATCGAAAGAATGATATTAGGCACCTTAGGATCAAATTTGACGATACCTACATAAGTATTATTTTGTACTCGTTAAAGGTGGCACTTGGCATTGCAAAGGTAGCATACCAAATTTCTACGGTGCTCTTTTTTAGACAAATCAATTTTTCCATTTTTTTCTTGTTTGAGAGTTGATAATGAAAAAGAATTAAGCAAAATGATCGAATGATTTATTAATTTAGATCACCAGTGAATTATTATTATTATCAACTACAACGCACAGAAACAATACAAATCAAACAACAGGAAAAACTTAAAAACGAAAACAAAACACATTGTTTAAAATCTGCAGACGAAACAAAATAAAAAACAAAAACTAAACCCGGATTTCGAAGCTACAAAGTAAAATATAAAACATAAACAAAAGGAACCAAACAACAAAATAATTTTACAGACGAACAACAAAACAAAAATCTCAAGTTAAAACTGCATATTTAACAAATATATAAGCCCGGAAGCTTTTAGACAAGCAAAGTAAGACAAAAATAAAATAAAATAAAGCAAAACAGAACAAAACTGGATTCTGAAACTACAAACTGGATTCTTAAATTACAAAGTAATCATAGAAAAACATAATGGAAATATAACTCTCAGAGGGTCACAGAAACTAACTTTATCGGGTCTGCGATCCTGGTAAAAGAATATTACAGTTCTTTTGGGAAAATTTTCAGCGACTGGGATTATATTCTAGAATGGGATTTACACCAGTCGAGCATTAGAACTGTTTTAGAATTTGCCGAATGTGTGATTCCGAGTTTTAAAGCTAATTAAAATTTTTCTGGGTGAGAGTTCACGTATAAAATAGTACCAAATTTGCAAAGATTTTCAACATTTAATAAGCCTAAAATTTTGAACAAAGGTTTCGTACACACTCTCTCTCTCTCTCTCTCGCCTTAAATCAATAATGTTAATTTGAAATAGTAGAACAGTTGAATCGATTTGAAAAGAAGCTCGATCGGAATTTTCGCCGGTTTTCAGAAATTTCATCCATATCAGTTCCGTTAGAAGTTTCTGCAGGGTTTCTCGACGATGAATGAATGGAATTCGATGAATTTTGGATAAGTTGTAGAAAACTGTACCTCTGACACGTGTACAGAGCCCTTTTTATGATTTTTTTTTTCACCTACGCGAGAATGTTGTCACGCTAAAGGAGAACACTTTTTCCGAGTTTCTTCAAGCTCGAATAATTTTGACCTGAAGTAAGAAATTCAAAAAAAGGCCGTGTACACGTGTCGGAGGTACTGTTTCCTACAGCATATTCGAAATCCATCGAATTCCGTTTACTCGTCTTCGACAAATCTCGCAGAAACTTTCAACAGAGCTGGCATGGCTGAAATTTCTCAAAATTATTCTGTTTGAGCGTATTTTCAAATGGATTCCACTGTTCCGTTAGGTATGTACTTTAAATCAACATTATTTTTTGAAATAAGTTTAATTATTTTTCATTTGCGACCTCCTTAAAACAAAAAAACAATACGAAATTCATTTTTCTTGAAAACTCTGCCTTTGACAAAAAAAAGTGTGCAATGAAGAAAGAAAAAAAAAAAAAAAAAAACGCGAAGTCTCGCCCTAAACGGGTTTTTATCGATGTCTGCTATGAAAAGTAGTGTTTCAGAATTACGACCTTTTGCGCTTGGTGGTACGATATGTATATGTGTGCAGGTTGGCAGGTTGCAGGTAGGTATTGTATACTATGTAGGATGTACATACGATATGCTGTTGTAGTGTACGGCTCGTACATTTAGGCCTGCGAGTTGTCGTACTTGTACTTACCAAAGGTACACTTATATGTCGACATCGCGTCGCACAACGCACACGCAAGTATGTACAGCGATATGAAAACCTTAACCTTTACCTTTACCGATATATGCCTATACCTATATTAGATATGTGTAGCTAAACAGCTATGTACTTGGCACTGATACACGGTTACACGCTATACAAGTACATATGCCAGTACAAATGTAGTATTGCTAATTTAAGAACTCGTACGTAAATACGCGTAAATTAACTTAAAAGTCACGGTACGTGTGGTGCGCAATGCTGTTTGTGCTTTATACTCGATTCGTGCATCGATGATGCCAATATTCACTTTTGTCGGCCGTCGCCATTTTATCGGTGCCGTTGATCCGCTATACTACGGGTGAAAATACCGAAGGACCGTTGGCACGGGAAGGGGGCGATGTCCACTTTGAAAACCCCTCTATTTTCCGAGCAATTTTTTCTCCGAAGAAGTAGTAGGGTAAGGACAAGGTTCGCTCTTTTTCTACAAGTTTGGCCGAAGTTTTATTGTTATTAATTTTTTTTAAATAATACGCGATTTCTCGTAATTTGCTGAGACTGCGATAGTGTTGCTGTTCAATTTGTTTTGAAAGTTGCGCCATCGCCAGACCACAAACTGTAAAGAAAACGAAGGGACGCGACACGTTTGGGTCTATGAACGAAATACGCGTACGAATGCAAACGATCAAATTCGTAGTAAACAAATTGAAAGAAATCCGCAATCCGCGCTCAGAATGCGGCGCGTTTAGCTTTTTTTTTTTAGGCATTACGACCGATAGCCTACGCTTATTGGTGTTTGCGCGTTAGTAGGCCTACGTGTAAAGACGATGGTGAAGGGCGAGTTCCAATACGTTGCGTATGGTACGATGTGTAAATAAAAATGCGTACTTATCGTTAGATTATTTGTACATATAGCCTGAGTAAGTAGTAGATGGTAGTGCAGTGTAGTGTAGGTACTACATAGGTGTACACTGGTACAGGTAGACGCAGACGGTTATACGGAGTATTCGTGTAAATGTACGTGTAAAACACTCGTTGCTCTCGGTACAGCCATTAGACGCAGACATTTGTCGCCTTTAGATTAGTACGTACCGAAGGGGAAGTGAAGAAACACCGATAGACTGATACGTAGACCTACTGATGTAACTACAGCCTGTACTCACATAATACGCTTAGACTTAGTACCGAGTCTTCGGAGAGTAGTATTGTGCGACGGCTTGTGTAATTGTTAAAAGGTACTAGGTAGATTGTGTGGAGTACGTGAGATATGGGAATAGGTGGTCGCTGTGTGCAGAGATAAGTATAGTACAGCGAGGTAGATAGGTACATAGCGGGTAGAAAGTATTACACGTACGTAGGTTTGGCTAGTAGCCTAGTAGGTAATATAGGTATGGGGTACTAAACACTGGTGTAATAATGTAGATGTACTAAGCATAAAACAAGTAGTATAATTTAATTGCTGTGGTTTTTATATGCTTTTTTCAACGATATGCCGATGCTATTGCACTCGTGCAGCACATACGAGTATAGCTAAGGCTGCAGCTACAGCTATAGCTGGGACGCTGGCGCCTGGTGCGATCGTATCGTATCGTATCGTATCGTAATCGCACTCCGCTGTACATGGCTTTACAAATTTTTCATTAATCCAGGTAAGTACCTACTAACATTTGTACAAAGTTTAATCTACACCTACTGTAAGTCGTAATTGTAAACTACGCTACGTATCAAGTATGTACCCACGCTGCCGCGTGCTTTACTGTGCGCGGCTGTCGATCCAACTTGCCTAGTACCACTCCTATCATTTTACCAAGTACGTAGATAGTTACGTGCTCGTGTAAAGGTTGCAATTGGCATGATGAATGAAGAAAAAAATTTCTACTCGCCTTGTCTACGCTCCTGTAATTTGCATCTGCCGTATAAAATTATACCTGTATATCTGCTCGGTAACTAGGTACATAGTATCTCTTATCTCGATCAATCCGAAGTGACCGCAATTCACTAAAATCGTGGCCGCAAACTGCCAATTATTACTTACCTACAGTTGAACTGGCGCGGCCGCAGTGTTTTTCCAGCATTACTTATCGATAAATCTACAGTCTGCGTTGATAGTCAGCCGAACTATAGTGTCAAGTACACAGAGTGTTATAAGTTAGAATGTGTTCGCAATTCTTCTCTCCAAGTAGGCAGGCAGGCAGGCAGGCAAACGAGTATAACTGTTTTCTATGAACACTGGAATCTATATTGTTGTGCCGCGATGGCCAGCTTGTCTTTGAGTCGGATTTTTGGTATCGCAAATTTCTTAGTGGATAAAGGGCAGAATTTATCGCCGTTCGTACGGCCTAACTAATCTAACGTTTAGTTTTTCGCAATCAACCAATGACCCACCTAACGTGATCTTTTTTTTCTGCGCTCATCACACTGTGTGTATTTCCTAATTTTACAATTTTACCACGCAGCACGAATCACTGCGCCTTCTTAATCTACACAAACAACTTAAATCTAACAAAATCAGACTTATAATTAATTCAAGATCTTCTTCTTCTTTGAACGAACTACTAAAACTAATGGTAGCTTCTTTCGGCTTTTCTTCCCTTCTACTACCGTCACGTTTGAGTTTCGTTCTTCTCCATCTCTTCTCTTCTCTTCCCAGCTGGGCCACTGGGTAGCCTGCGTTCGATAGATCAGTTATACGTAGGACTACCGATCTGGCTAGTGAATCTATAGACACTCTGTGTCTGTTGATAGACCTTAACTCGCTATTCGCAAACCTAAGGTGCTTTCGGATACTCGAGTGGTCACTTCTTTTCAAGCAGCACAACCCTGGCAAAAGTTCCAAACAGACCATCACGTTTCCCAAGCAAGTCGAGAAGAGGGCATTCATCCAGCTCGCCTCTTGAATCTGCTATTCAGTCTTGAGATGCTCCCTGGCTATGTTTCTGTCATCATTGGCACGACTTGTGACAATGTGAATTGCGTCTCCTCTACATCTCTGGCAGACTGCTGTTGTCGGTCTCTTTTTTGCCGTTCTGTGAAGATACACAACAATCTCCCCATGCTCTGTCAGAATCTGAGTAACATTTGTACTTATTACCGGTCTTTCTTCGAGTCTTTTCCGAATATTAGGGATAAACCTTTTGTTTTAATCACTGAGACTCGTCCCAGACAGCCTGCCATTCCCGAATTGCATATGCTGTGCGCGTATTCCGATTCTTGGCTCTCGTGAGCATTTGTCTGTCCTCTCTGCATTAGTGCATACCTTCTTTGCTGTTTGATCGCCAAGTCTATTGGCATAAGGCCACTGATTACCCGGAAGGAATTCCGCCCTGCACAAAAAACATCGCCCAGTTACGATTTTCACGGCCAGCCTTTGACTTTTAACGAGCTCGGTGCAGTCGTACAATCGGAGTTCCTGCGGCCAAGTTGCCGAAGCGTAGCTCACGATGGGGGCATAAACGCTATGGTAGATAGCGAGCATCTGTCCAGGCTTCAGCCCCCACTCCTGAATTTTCAGCCTTCTGAGCATCTTGAAGATCAGGGCAGCGGCCTTGACAGTGACATGCTTCGTGTGGTGCTCAAGGGGAGTTTGCTTGGGGACCGTTCTCTGGAGTATAACCCTCACATACTTGACGACTGTGTCAACCAACCGCAACCTGGTCCCAGCCAAAGCCATCTTAATTGACGCTGTAATTATAGACCCTTTAAGGAAAATCAGATAACGTGATACGGTCGGACTTGGCCCAGCTGGTTTTTTCTCCCATCCGTGAACAATAAGAGATGTCTACGGCGCACCGCACCCTAATACTGGAATGGTCCAGACGTAGTAGGTAGCTGGATACATGTACATATGTCCGTGTACCTAGTTTACGTACCTGCAATATCGTTCGCGCCGTATTTCGAAACGACGAAATTCGATTCCGCCTAGCTGATTTTCGCTGCGATACAATTTAAAAAAATGAAAACTAAACCAAAGGGAACGGAGAAAAGAGAATGAGGAAGATGGAAAAAATTTCGTCATTACAATCGTCATCGTAACCTCGAGTTAAATATATTAAACTTATTCGATTGACGACCGCGATCTCTCGGCTCTCGCTGAAATCGATTAGTCAATTTTTCATCCGACCGACCGTACATCTAGATGGGTAGGTAGGTAGGTAGGTAGGTAGGTAGGTACCCTAAGTACTAGATACTAATGCTCGCAGTCGTAGTTGTAGTCGTAGTTGTAGTGGTAGTACGCGTTGCGTTGTACGAGTATTGTGGTATAATTGGTGGTAGAGGTAGAATTACGTGCATTTATCTCCTCCCAACTTTATGCGGTGCCTACTACCAAGCTAGACCCATGTGTTTCGATTCTAGACTTACCACCTAGTGTACTTACGGATACAGCTAAACGCTTCGAGCGCGAGTTTCATTTCCCTAGGCGCAGGTATCGCACAATTACTCGTACTTGTGTATTTGTAGCTAACTATCTACACCTATACGCTAGATCCTAGATAGCTGTTTGCTTACGCGTATTCGTATTTTATTCATTCATTCATTCATTCATTCATTCATTCATTCATCCATTCGCCCGTTCCTATTTATTGGTTCGTTTCGTTTGTTCATTCGACTGCAACTGTGACTGCTTCTTTATCTTGGCTCGATTGATTTGATTGTTTTGTTGAGGCGCGCACGTATTTCACGGCGCGGCGCCAATCTAAACAATTGATTTGGTATGATTTTAAATCCGGCATCTATTCGCAGTTCGTAGGTCTAGCCGTCTGAGTACCAGGTAGGTAGGTAGGTAGGTACGTAGTTAGGTAGGTAGGTAGCTAGATAGCTAGGTGCTATAGGTAAGAGAAAGAGAGGTAAGCGTATGTGTATCTGTATGCTACACCCGTAGGGACTACATTACGACGCTGTACGTATATGTATTTGTTGGTCTTGGTACGAGTGTTGTATACGCGTAAGTACAAGATACGCATTGCCTCCGTATACTGAGTACCTACGATATTACAATAGACAGTCGCGCAAATATCGTATCGTCGATTCTTAATTCTCGATCTTGCACGCTCCGAGTGAATGATGCTGTGAATGAACGCATTCGACTACGCGGCTCACCAATTTGAAAAAATTATCGCGTAAAATTTCGAAATCGCCCAAATCAAAATCACTGCTACTTCTTTAAGAATTAAAACTCGGAATTTTCCGTTTGGTAAATCGAAAATCGTTTCGCAAAAACAAAAAAACAAAAAAAAAACGACGATCGTTTATCAAAATTTTGCTCGTACAACTACATAGAATTAGGATTGGTCTGAATTTTGTACGCACCTAATCTAGGTGTTCGATCGTAATCGTAGAGCACGATAGCTGAATAGCAGGTATTAGGTAGGTATCAGGGGTTAGGTGCTAGGCAAGTTGATTGGTAAAGCTAAGTATCAATCCGAGCGTTACTAGAATACGATAGGTACGTGCAGGTATTCGATAAACGTTAGTAATCGTTGGAGCAGATTATAGGTACGAGAATAATATCGGTGTGAAATGCGTATATTTTTCAGATTGGAATTCAGCGAGTTGAATTCAGTCGACAACCGCCACCACCGTGCGGAGTCTCTCTCTAAAAAGCTAATCTACAATACGACTGGTGATGGCGAAGGCGAGCATCGGATGAAGGCCGCAGCGGCGGCCGATTTGCACATTCCAGTCCAGGTAATTTACGACGCACCCGTACACGAAAGGTATACCGGAGCAGGAGGATTAGCAGCAGCCGCCAATAAAATGGTTGAAACGCTGTATCCGTCGCGTCGAAATTCCAAGCAACAGAAAGTTTTCAATTTCAGCGGCGAGTCTTCTTCGGCGCGTGATTGGCAGCGAAGCGACGATTCGACCGATAGCGGCGCGCCTGGCGCCGCTGTTACCGACGTCCGGCGACGAAACCGCACAAATGCCGACGTCGAAATTCCCGCCAAGTACATCGTTCCGATTTTGCGTAAATTAAAAGAAGAACTGTCGGAGGCCGCGCAAATGGCGCAATATTCAGCCGACGCTCCGTCATCACCATCGGCGGCATCGACATCTTGGCACGACTTATACGCCAACCTTTTGCAACGAGCACCGAATTTACCATATTCGGCGGTATCGGTGCCGGGTCTGGCTCCGGCCCAGGCACCGGTACCGATACCGATACCAGTACCGTACTACGTGTACGAGTACGCGGATCTGGCACAAAGGCAGTGGGCATCGCCTGTGGCGCAGTACTTTCCAATCGTGATACGCGATCCGTTTCAATCGGTCTTAAATTATTTTTCCGATCTGGTCGAGTACGGTCCGGCAGCGGACGTTTGCCTGCATAAACGAGCCGCAGCCGCTGGCTCGGCAGCGGAGACGTATCGGAGCGCGCGTTCGTTTATTCGTCGTTTCAAACGAAACACGCACAAGAAAGACAATCGAGGCAAATTCCATTACGCGGATGACATGAAACGTAAAGATTTAGCGACGACGACGACGACAACGACGGCCGCGAAGGCGACCGCGGTTCAAAGAAAAGCCGCGTCGCCCCAAGCCAAACAGAGCGTACCGGCGGCCGGCGGCGGCGGCGGTGCCGAATTACCACCCAACGTCGTTCGAGGTACGGACGTCGGTCCGCAAATATCGAAACTTATCGTAAGACGAGGTGGTGTAGCGATAGCGGGCGCTGGGGGTATCGCGACCGCCGGCTCTGGCGGTACGGCCATCGTCGGCCCTGGCGGTACCGCCTTTACGACACCGGCTTCTTCGGGCGGCGTCGCCATGGTCGGACCTGGTGGCAAAGTGGTCAAGGTGCCGGATTTGACCAACGTATTGTACGGCCGAACTAACGCCGGCGCCAATATCGCGGCTACCGGCGCCGGCCACGCCACCTTCACCACTAAAGACGGCCAAGTGTTCACGACGTCCGATAATACTGGCGGCGTAGCGCTCGTCAGTCCCGGCGGAGGTTTGTTGGGCGTTTCGGACGACGAAAATTTGCAACAACTATTGCTGCAGCAGCAGCAGCAGCAGCAGCAGCAACAACAACAACAACAACAACAACAACAGGGGCAAGCGAACGAGCAAGACCAACAGCAAGATCAAGTGCGGCGACTCGCCAAAGCCGAGCGAACCAACGAAGTACAATTACCCGCCGGAGCTAGACTATTAACCACCGGTCCGATTATTTATTACAATCCGGTTTACCCGGCAGTCGCCGCTCCGCTGCGATGAAAGCACCACAGTACCAGTCGATAAACTGTTGGCGTTTTGGCGAATGACGGATGGTAGTTGGTGGCTGGTGGCTGGCGGCTGGCGGCTGGCGGCTGTACTGACGCAAGCAGCAGCCCAGTACTCGGATGGTACATATACCTATAACTTGGTCGCGATAATTCTACGACTCGCGTGTACGCGTTATAACTCGACTATCATATAATGTTCTTCTGCGCGCCAATTTCAAGCACCTGTGATATTATGCAGACGCAGACCTAGACGTACGCAGCGGTTGGAGAAGTTGGTTCGATGTTATTCGCCAGTCCGGTTACATAATATTAAACTGTAAACAGTATAGTAAGCTCTAAGCTGTACCTAGCCTAGATTGTAACTAACCTACGCTACGTAGATATTGTTTCCTACGTACGTCTTCTCAAATAGGTACGTGCGTACTCGTCTACCGCTCTTACTCTTAGCTCCTCGCTTCCGCCCTTCCCCTGTCATACCTACCTAGCTTGTAGCTACCTACCAGCTACAGCTACAGCTTCAACGTTACCAATACTTTGGGTCGAGAGCAGCTGGTAGCTAGTGGCTGTAGCTATTCAGCTAGCTACGAGCTACTTACCGTGTGATTCTTGCCAAATTACTCGTGCGTAAACTGTTCACTTTTCAATCGTTAACTCGATCGGCTAGGCTATCTGTAACACAATTTGGGGAAAAACCAAAACCAATAATTCGAGGTCGCATTGTACTACCATACACGCTATCTACCTAAGTACGTCCAGAGCCAGAGTCTAGACCTAGACCTAGACCTAGACCTAGACCTAGACCTGAACCTACACATTTTTGTATCGATATGGAAGTCAACACGAATAACGTGATTCGTACGCTGAGATATTTCTTCCTGGCCGGCATCCTTCTGTCAGTGTAGCCTTAGCATTGTTTACCCATTTCTTATTTGATTTTTGCGACGCGACACGACACGACGCGACGCAACGCAACGGAGAAAACCTTGGCCACGGCGATAAAGGACAAATTACTCGCTATTCAGTTCGTATGCAATGTTTACGCGATAATAACGAAAAAGGAGAGAATTTTAAACATCAGCATGCTGGTGGAGGAGGTAGCTCTAGCTACCAACAGGCAGACGTAAAGGACAGGTAACGCATACCCAACTTTTACGTATCTACCTATCTACCATGAAGTATGTACATCTGCGCTGTACGTTGAAATACTTCTGTGTACGTGACGATGGTGAGATCTCTCGCGTTCCGCAAATCGCATATCGCATATCGCATATCGCATATTGCCATCACTTCTACTGTACGAGGCAGCAAAGTGGTGCACATGTGCTCAGGCACGGTACAAAGGCACGCGTATACAGTATAGCTGAGCTGCATGCGAAACATAAGCCACTGCTATTGTGCCAATGCGATCTCTGCTTGTTTTCAAAAAATACCCGATATCCTAACGCCAGTACGAACACGTATGCGAATAAGACGCTCTTCAATCAGCCACCGTACAATAATTAAGACTTATCGACAAATAGATACGAAATAAGAGGTAGGTAGGTAGGTAGGTAGGTAGGTAGAATAATGTTTCAAGGTACAATCGGTTCGCTATTTCGATATTCTTCATCGTTATTTCATCACCGTCTACTAATTTCTAAGAATGCTATTCTTATTAAACGTCTTGACAGATCCATTGCCATCGACATAGGTTGCCTGTAATTGTTCTACCAGAGCTAATGCTGCTTGTATCATTGCCAGATGGATCCCGCTTGGTTTTGCTACTTCTGAGCGCTCGATCTATCGAATGTACCATCACAATATTCCTATTCCTGATTCAAGGCACCTTCACAATGCGTCACTGGATGTTACCTCTCTTGCCTCCTTAAAATCTGCTTCACGTGACGCTACTCTTGCTAGATGGCAGACTCTGTGGAATGTAATCCTTAGTGTTGTCGACTATTTCCTCGATGCCCCGGAGCTTGATTTCTTTCATTCGCAAGCCTTATCGAAGGAGCATGGCTGCTTCGCTGCTTATTTGCATCTTTGTAAACGCGCTGGGCTTCTCCTCTTTGTTCACGCGGTCGTGGCCCCCAAACTCCGGCGCACGTCTTCTTAAACTATCCTAAATCGGTTTCTGGAAGGCCATCTCAGCCTGATCTTTTCAACCCAGAGCATCTGCATTACTTTCGGTTATGTACGATGCGCTTATGGAATGATATGGCTATGATGGTTCCTTCCCCTGTCGACTATAACTCTTTTTCCTTTTCTTTTCTCTCTTTTGCTTGTTTTAGTTCTTTTCTTACATTGCTTTCTCTGTATAATTTCTTTTATTTATATTCTCCAACTTTATGAGGCATGTTTTTGTAATGTTGGTTACTTTTATAATACTCCTTCTCCCTGTGTAGGCTTTTATGTTTTATATTATAGTTTTCTTTGCGTTTATTTTGCCCTTCTCCGCATTGATACGTGTGTCAGTCACCCTACCTTATAGCCCTTGGATAGGCAAGTAGGTGGATGATTGACGCTTGTAATTAGCCAACTATTGTATTCGCATATTTTGCAATAAACGGATATGCTGAAAAAAAGGTAGGTAAGTAAGCTACGTACTCGGTTGACGGGTAACGAATCCACGCTCTAGAGCTTCCTATCGGTGATTCTTGGTCATCTTAGAACTGGCGAACCGAATAAATCGCATTACATCGGCAAAGAGTAGAATTTCATGCGTAGAAGTATAAATCGGCGGTTAGGTGGACAGGTGCTAAGTGGGTATTTGTTACGATGAAAATGTGGCGTTGCGTCGCTTCGTGTGATTGAAAGTGAAAAAACTCCGTTTCCGACAGGTACATTCAGCCTAGCAGGTTACCAATAGGCTATAGGTACACGCATAGGCAATGATAGATCTACATGCGCGGAGTAGGGAGAGGGGAGGCGTAAGCCCTTCGCCTTTATTTTCTAATACAAAAAGTTCGAAAAAATAAAAACGCATTTAACGGCATTTTTGACATCTAAAAATCAACATTTCACCATTTTTAGTCGTACAAACTATCGCTTATTACATTTTGTCGAAAACAGTGGGGAAGGGCTTAAGTCTCGCCCTCGTAGCCTCCACCCATCTCCGCCTATGGGTACACGACTACACGCGTACCAGTATAACAACTTGAAGACCTTTTTCACCTACAACCTACATAAGCGTACCAAGTCCGAAAATCTGTCGACTTTTATGATTTTATAAATACAAGACATTATAGCGACGATTGGATATCGATGATACGTGCTAATTAGCCAATTCCAGAGCCAAGCGAGTGAGGTACGCGTTCACTACGCTACATTACGTGCATCTGTGTGTACCTACTACGTAGGTCAACGTATCTAACCTGCCAATACAATTCCTAAATTTTATTATTAAGTTTTCATCTGTTTACCTGTTTACCTGATTACCCGTTTACCCGTTTAGTGTTTACTTATACCTGTAGTACGTAAGTCTAAGTATACGATCGAGCCCTGGAGAGTATAAATAATACGTAATGCTAAGTAAGTAATTTAGTATAGGTACCTAATACGTAAGATAGCGTTTGTGTTTGTATTTGTTTATAATTTATACTTTTATAAATGCGTCAGTGTACATATACTCAGCGTATGTAATTCGTAAACGAACTGTTTGTATAGTTCTAGTAGGGCTAAGGCTAAGTTAATTCGCTACCTTTACCTAAACACGATAAGTTGTACAATAGCTTACGCGTACCGTATACGAAGGTATTTTACACCGAATTTGTACTTTGCGATTAATTTAAATAACCAAAGAAGAACAAAATGAAAGAAAAACGCTAAAAATCTGAGTATTCCGGATATATTGTTTTTATTTATTGTTTAGCCCGTCGATTTTTCTAATCGCGTCGAAATGCACGTAGTAACACGTAAGCGTAAAGAAGCCTACGTGAGTCTAACTTGACAAACCGTACATCGGCCTCTACATACACACCAATTATTGTAGACGAATGATATTGGTCCTCCAGTCGGTTTGGCAAAAAATAGCCATCGTAGGTGCGTGCGTGCGTGCGTGCGTGTGTGCGTGTGTGTGTGTGGTGTGTGCGCGCGCGCGCGCCAGCTAGCCTGCTAGTATTGCGATGCGCATACTTGTAGGTATTTTATGCGCATGCTGGAATAGAAGAAGTTGTTCGCAGGTCAGCGAGATACGTGTTTGTATAGAATCGGCGAACTAATTTGACTGTATTAAACTTGGTCTGCCCCTGACCTTTCCACGCTTATTTCTGTGTATTGAAAAGATACGAGAAGGGACAAATTGACAAGTACGAGTATGTTAGAAACGTTACTTCTCGTCTTGTCGCGTTGCGTGAGTGCGGTACATGCTTTAGCCGGAGCGCTTACAGCGCAGCCTAAATCTAGACTCGTGGTAGGCCTACTAACGACGCTTGCAAATACACAAATACGTGAATACGCGCGCACCTGGTATACCTAGATGCATTTTTTGTTATCGATACCGCTTGGGAACTTATAAGTCTGCGTACAATTTACAAAAAAATGAATAGCCGTAGCCGTAGCCGTAGCCGTAGCCGTAGCTGTACCGTTGCGTTGGCGATGAAAATCCTAACTTGACTATCTCTTACTTCTGTAGGTTAGATCGGAATCAAAGTACAGACTTGTCGACGTGGCGGTGGCGTTCGTTCTCGAAGCGTACCACCGAAGACGAACCTATTAGCTGGCCAGCTGGCAGCTCCGACAGCTCTCGTCCGACTTCGTTAGACAGCAACAGGAAACTCTCCGTCATCGTCCACGATTCACCCAGCGAAACTGCTACGCTGGCCGACGTCGAGTGCAAAAGCGAAAGTAAACCGTTGTTTTTCAAGAGTATTCTAAACCGTCTTAAATCGCCATCATCGTCGTCGTCGTCGTCGTCGTCGTCGTCGTCGTCGTCGTCGTCGTCGTCGTCGGCCACACAAATTATCGCCAAAAATGCCGATTCGACGGCATACACCTTTGAACCAGAGCAACGGTTGAGCTCGGCATCGTCGACGCTTCTACATCCACAACCACGCCGCTTACAACGTAGCAGTCAAGGTGGCGCGTTAAATTTCAACGATATAGATTCCACGTTCATTTACCATAATCCGGCCAATCGTAAACAGTACGAAGTACAAGCTGCGACGTCTTCGTCGTCGTCGTTGTCGTCGTCGTCGTCGTCGCGCCAACAATCGCAACCTTCGGCTTTCTATCCAACTCCCTTCATTTGGCATCCCATCTTCGACCATCAGCATCATCATCAGCATCGACAACAACAACATTCAATAACAACAGCTTCGGAAGGCGACGGAGCAGAAAGCTCGGTTCACAAATTCGATCCGTGGTCCGTATTGCCGCCAAATTTTACGTATTATCCGCATTCGTCGTCTTCGCTAGACAACGACTATTACGAGGCGGTGGTTGCCGCCGCCAAGCGTAAACCGGTCCCCAACAGTGCTCCGGTACACGGCAACAAAATTGACGGAATAGACGCAAAGGCGGACGCGAATGCTACCGCCACCGCCACCGCCAACGCTATCTTCAGCGATGCGAATACGAAAAACCTAACGCGGCAAGAATGGCAGTCGTCGTCGACGCAGCCTCTCACCAAAATTATATTGCGACCGCGAGCGAGCGCAACCGCCGGTAAGCAAGGAATCGCAATTTCCTCGCCCATATCGACCGCGTACGTCAAACGAGGAGATCGCGTAGAAATCGAATACTTACCGCAATCGAAAGCCGACGTCGGCGAAGGTGGTGTAGCCATATCGCGACCCGAACTCGTTATACATTTCGTCGACAGAAGAAAATGATTTCGCGTACCTAGACTACGTGTACGTGTACGTGTACGTGTACGTGTACGTGTACCGAATCACCGCGCCGCGCCATATACTCCAACGGTAGAATGTACATTTTTTCACCTTTTTCTTTCTCTTTCTCTTTCTCTTTCTGCCTTTTGCCACCGTCGCCGACCGTAAAAGGGGCAGACAGTTACGGACGCAGAGAGCCGAAAAAGGACTCGAGTACTGGGCGAAATTTTTTCTCTTCTTCGAAAAGGTTCCTTATCCGATGTACGCGTATTTGTTTACGCTGCCGGTTCTTAGGTACAACGTATTCCATCATCGCTACGTTGCGCGTGCGAGCCATCTTTACCATGCTCTGTACTGTAATTATGTATAATTAAGCGTGTAAATACGTGTACGAATATGTAAGTACCGTGTACTTGGATTTTTCCGTCGTAGCGTTCACAAGTGTAAGGTATCGATCGTAGTATTCCAACTCGAGACATCATCGTCGTCACTTGCTGGGACTCTACAGCAAACAACCAACGTAATGTTTACAAGTATCTTCGTATTTCGTACCCGCACCTTAGGTACCTACCTAGATCCGATCGCTTGATATTCGCAATCGCCTGTAGGCCTACGTAAGACTAAATAGCTAGCCATATCAGTTCGTCCAAAGTTCCGTAAGCGTGCCTAGTTTTATTTAGCCTACAGTCGAACGCAAAATTTAAAATTTTTCGAATTTTTCGAATTTTTTTGGGCTACTTCTCCTTACTACGGTGTCCCAGACGTATAATTGTTTTCGTGATTGGGGACCACTCCGAGTCCGAACGCCGTACAAATATGCCCGTTTCAATTTCGTGGTGGTCTTTTCAAGGAATCGCCGTTATTTTGGTCTTCACGCTTCAGGAAGATTGGGGGAGGAGGAGGTAGTGGTCCTCGTAATTTTCGAGCAATGGCGATTTTTCGTCAAACAGCTCGGCTTCGAAGGCTCGTATTTCGATATTACTTAGAACTCGGAATAAATCTGTTTCCGCACAGTTTCGTAAGTAATCCAAACGAAATTCTGATTCGATGGTCAAAAATTTTAAATCTCAATGTTGGACTTTTGAGATGAAAGTTCAACTTTTTATGACGAGTACAAAAGTTGAAAACTATCGTTTAGAAACATGAAAAGATTACCGTACACAGACCTTTTTATGTTCGTCTCAACCAACCGATTTTCCAAATCAGATCTTAACACCCCCAACGCGGCAGACGATATTCGAACTCGGTGGTACCAAATTAGGTCGTCGTTTTCATAAGGGGGTTCTTGACGGCACGGATCCGAAAAATAAGCGAATATTCAAGCTCAGCGACCTCAAATTAGCAACAATCGATGTTTCGATTTGTTTTTACAATTTTTTTTTGAATTTTGACCATTACAAGGGGCGGGGGGGGGAGGGTTGATAAAAAGTTTTCGAGCGAAATCTAAAGAGCCGAGCTATTCTTCGGGTCATTTTTATACGGAATATGAGACTACTGTAAGTTGCATCGCATTGTCGTTGTTGCACTGCGTGTGCGATTGTGCATTTATCTACCGATAAGTACGGATGCGTTTGTATGTAGCTATGTAGCTAGCTATGTACGTAGTTAGAGCTACGCACTACGTAGGTATAGTTTGTAAAGTTTCGTATCGCATTAATAAACTACTTGGTAATTTTGTTTTGTTTTCATCTTCATCGTTTTCAGTTGGTTAATCGTTTATTTTCTCGTTCCTAAATTCGTACGCGAGCAGTCCATCTCTCTACGAGTAGACGTATCTGCCAGCAATAATTTCACGTCACGTGTGTCGAGTACGTCTAAGGCTGTACTTATATGGCCAGACGCACACGTTGCGTGTCGAAAGTGTTGCATAGCAGGCTGTTGGAACGGCGATGCACGATTCAACACCGACAGTGACGTACTCGTTGGTAGGCCGACCAAAATCACCGCAATAGTCGCCAGTTACTGAATCGCTCTCGCTCGTGGCTTCTAATTTTCGATGCGATCCGATGCGATGCGATGCGATATTCGGATAGTTGCGTCGAATGTCCAAAAATTATCGATTAAACCGAGTTTGCAGTTTTTTTAAATTCTTAACTAAACGGCGTTACGTGTGTTTCGAGTATCATCTTCGATTTTCGTAACGCTTACCAGGCCAAACGGGTAGCGAACAGGTTGGGATGTTGCGTTACAAGTCGAAACGTTACCGTCGCGTCGTTACATTTCCGGTGAGATACTCGCACATTTACATTTACATTTACGTACATACATACATACATTATGTTTGTGTACGTAATCACATCACGTCGTGTAAAAGTACGCTGCACATACCCACGACTGTGATACGCTGTCGTTGGTACATATATATTTTTGCATTTAATTCGTCGCGTCGCCGCATTCGAGCGAATGTTTTCAACCAAATTGGCGTCGCGTCGCAGAAACGAACCATCATCTGTACGAATGTGTTTTTAAGTGTACTTAAAACGTATCTTCATTACGTACGTACGTACGTACGTACGTACGTAGTAGCTACATGTACCTACCTACCTACCTACCTACCTACCTACTACCGAATAGCTGGACGTACACGACACGACGTAGAAAGTGTGTAGGAAAGTGCTACTGTCGCGTTACCGCGGACATGCATACTTAGGTTACGCGGATACGTGTGTATGTTCGCTTAAAGGCTTAATAGCCTTAGGTAATAGGTAACAGGTAAACAAACTAGGTATACGGTGTACCGTGGAAGTAGGGTATTATCGGTGTACAGGCATATACAGGTATAGAGGTATAGGTATTGGTAATTTGTTGGCCGTCGTCGCATTAATACGCGCGTTATTTTCGTTTTGTTTGTCGCAGAGCAGAACATCGCGCCATCGAGGACGATTCGCCGATCAAAAGCTTACCATTTTACGGAGGCGCTAAAGGTAAATATCTTCTAATACATCCTTCGGGCCGAACGTCTATAACGCATAGAAATCCTTCGTTTTACGGTCTAAAAGGCGACGACGACGACGAAGAAGACGTCGGCATGGAAGGCGAAGGCGAACCCGACGAGTCAGAATCCTCCAACAGTACGAGCGGAGGCGGCGGCGGCGGCGGCTCCGGCGGTCCGGACGAAAGCGTTTCCGTAGGTTTGCCGCCGGACAACGCGTCCGTCGCCGAAGCGAAACCGGTAGGCTTGGCGATCGCCGGACCTGGCGGCCTCGCTTCGTCGCGACCAGTCGGCACCGCCGTCGTCGGTCCGGGCGGCCTAGCGTTGGCCAAGCCGGTCGCTACGGCCATAGCCGGCGTTCAAGGCTCCGAACAGCTGGTCGGATTGCCGGGCGCCAAAAAAAGATACGATAAGCCTAAACTCGGTAACGCTTCGACCTCGGCCGCGGCCGCAGCCGCCGTCACCGCAAACAAAACCAGACAAAACGAAGAGAACGCGATCCGTGGACGAAGCCATCAACCATCGGACTCGACCGTTTTCCATTACGATTCGAATACCATCTCCGCATCGTCCGATTCAGGCGCCGATCCGCAAGCTTATAACGTATTTTACATTCCCCTCTATCTACCCGATGCCGCCGCCGCCGCCGCCGGTGCCGATCCGAATCATTAAGAATAAAAGATTTAGCGCAGCCTTTACCGCGCGTCAGTCTACCAAACGGTTTCCGTTTCTTTTTCGCAGCATCCGTATACTAGTTGGCACGGTTTTTCTTACCTTTACCTACCTACGTATCATTTTTGACTTGTTTTTTTTTTTTTTTTTTCATTTTTCATTTTTTTTTCAAATTTCTTTTTTTCTTTTTTTTTTTTTTTTTTTTTTCATTTTTCATTTTTCTTTCAAATTTCTGTTTTTCTTTTCTTCATTTTTTATTACAACAACAACAACAACAACAACAAAAAGTACGTAACGAACAATCGTCGTACAGGGCATATCGAGCCCTAATAGCGAGAAATAGTTCGCTTCAGTTCAACTATAGATCGGACCGTTGGACTCGACTCTGCAGCGTAAGTTATCTTTCCGCGCTGCATCGAGTATTGTTACGGGTCAATTTTTCGGCTGTTTTTTCCAGCAATCAACGTCCAGCTTTTCGAATACACACTTACGTCGCCGACACCTACATCCAACTATGTGTATATCTGCGGCTGCGCATAATCGTTTAAATTTATGTGACGCTCATATGTCTTACGTCTTACGTTTTACGTTTTACGTTACGTTTTACTTCTTACGTATTACCGCAATGTAATGTACTTATGACATTTACCTACGTACCGTACACGAAAATACACTATCTGCGTACGTATCTGTTCTGTTTTTATTCGCTTATTCCGTCCCGTCGTCGCCCCCCTTCCCCTCGGCAATTAATTTATTTACTCGTCCCAATTATACTTTGTTTCTTTTTTCAAATATCGCGCGTACGCGTACGCGTACGGTCAGTTCTAGCTGTTTTGGTATACTGGGTGTACCCTGCACCCTACAGCTACGGCTGGATAGAGGTTGCCCGTTAGTACCAGACTATCTAATCGTAAGTATCTCCGGCTGCTGCCTAGCTACCTAGCGATGCGACACGACGCGACGCGCCAAGTGCAAATATGTAATCTGCTGGCGTTGGCTCGTGTAGTCGCCCACCCGCGCACCTCGCGCGTCGAAAACGTAGACGTTAATAAAATTGCCTAACGCACCGCCCGAAAAATACGCGTTAGATGTATATGTACTTCACCAACTATACGTACTGGCATGGCACTGGCTCTCCGACATTGGACGAATATTCGTCGAAGCACGTGATTGTGAATTTTTTCACGTCCGCGTCCAATCAATTTACGAATCTGACTAAATTTACATTCATATGTTAAACGAGTTTGCTCATGTTCATCTAGAACATCCACCTAAAACATTAACTAGCATTCCGCCTCGACACTATTTAAGAAGGAACTTGGCGTCGCAAAAGTAGCGTACCCAATCTTTAAGCTAGTATTTTTCAGACAAATGAGTTTTTCCATTGTTTTCTCGTTTCAGAGTTGATAATGAAAAAGAATAAAGACAAGAACAAAGAATAATGTTAATTTGAAATAATGGAACAGTCGAATCGATTTGAAAACATGCTCGATCGGAATGTTTTGCTGTTTTTCAGGAATATATGTTGTAGAAAACAGCCCCCCCCCTCCCGCCACACACACACACGTGTACTGAGTTCTTTTTTGAATTTTTTTCACTTAGCGAGAATATATTATCATGCTAAACGAGAACACTTTTATTCGAAAAAAAAGCTCTGTACACGTGTCGGAGGTACTGTTACCTTCAACGAATTCAAAATTCATCGAAATCCATTCAGTCGAGATCGTCGTTGAAAAATCCGGCAAAAACTTCTAACAGAACTGATATGGTTGAAATTCCTGAAAAACAGCAAAACATTCCGATCGAGCATCTTTTCAAATCGATTCGACTGTTCCATTATTTCAAATTAACATTATTCCTTGAAATACACGCAATTATTTTTCATTTGTTACC